>KL267340.1:0-21999 GCA_000699545.1 Podiceps cristatus
TCCCTGAGGACCGTTTCCCAGGGGGTTCTACAGAGTAACTCCTTGAAGAGCTGTAATTTTGCTTTCCTAAAATTTAGGGCCCTGACTATACTCCTCACCTGCTTCATATCCCTCAGGACTTCCATATCCCTCCACCAATGTGTGATCACTGAAGCCCAGGCTGCCTCCAATCTTGACATCACCAATGAGTTCACTTGCATTGGTGACCATCAGGTCCAATATTGCATCTCCTCGCGTAGGGTTGTGCATTACCTGGGTTAAGAATTTGTCCTCCACTCACTCCAGGAGTCTCCTGGATTGAAAAAAAAAAAAAATAGATCTTTACTAATTTAGTTGTTTTGACTGAAATTGTTTTGGAGCATCCACATAAGCCACTTTGATAGCTGACTGGAAAGACAGAAGAAACGGTATGCTCCCACTGCATGCAGCGACATGGGGTAGTAACCCTTTCCACTGGTGCATCCTGATCTGGAAAAAGAGATCTGTCCCCAGGCTGTCATGAACACCTGAGAGGGAACAGAAGGGAGTGTAATAACCTACTATAACAGCCCAGCATGTGAAATCATGTCATCCAGAAACAAAGAGTTTTCAAAAGATTCTCAAAAGATTGCCTAATTCAGCCCCTTCATTCCTTCCCCCGCCCTCCTCTCCAAAGTCTGCTCTTGGCTGATGTTTTTCTAACCTGCTCTTTAAAATCTCCAGATGATCGAGATTCCAGCACTCTTCCAGTGCTTCTCTGGCCATACCATTACAGTGTATTTCCTAGTGTCTCATCTGTCTCTCCCTTACCACAGTTTAAGATCATTCCTTCTCGCTTTATCAGCCATCAGCTTGGAAAATAGATAAGCGTAGCTGTTTTTTAGATATTCAAAAACTATTAAATTTTTTCCCCTCTGTCTGCTCCTCTCTAGACTAAACAAACAACCTTGGTACCTTCAATCTTTTCTCATGGGTTATGTTTTCTAGACCTCTACTCATTCCTTCTGCTTTCCTCCAGATTCTTTCCAACTGGTTCACATCTTTCCAGAAGTGCAGTGCCAAAAACTGACCTTCCAATATCTGATGTTCAGGCTTAGTTTGTATGAATAACCTAAGTTTGAATGATAAGCAGTGTCTGAATCTAATAAGTCAGTAAAATTTGCAGCATAACACAAAGGTAGGTTCAAAAATGGAAATGGAAAATATGAGTTTGATTTTACTTTTAGCAGTACAGAAGTTTCTGGTGTGTGTCTGGAATACTGGTATATGTGTTTGTATATATACATGCACGCTTTTCTACCAATTAGTACAAACATTTATAATTGAGGCCATAGCTGCTGTTGTTCTTCCTGTAACTGATCTGGATCTATAAATAAATGTTTGTAAAGATCAAAGATTAATTTCCCAGCAATGAAAACTTTGGCAGATCTCAGTGATTGTTCACATATGCAATTAGGTTCAAAAGGACAGTTTCCATTGCTGCTGTCTGAAAGGGATCAACTATAGGCTATCATACAGTTTTCCTCTCAATAGCCTTATTTTGCATTGCTCGAGAAAAAAGCCTTAATTAAATATCTGGTTTTGCTTTGGTTAAAATGGTGTTTCTTCCAATTAGTAATGATATTAATTATCAAAATACAAATTTTCCCCTTCCTAACTTTAGGAAGCAATGTGAATGGTCAAGGAATAATGGAAAGAACTCAAAGCCATCATTTCAACAGCTAACATGCTTGCCACTATCGAAGTAGTAAATACATGATTGTTGTGCAGGACTATGTGTACTTTTCCTTTCACGCATAGTGGGCGGAAATTCTCAATTACAAAATTACTGAAATTACATCAGACTGTAACAGTTTGTTCCTTCCATGATTTGTTTTATAAAGTTCTCATTCCTACATGTGTGCTGCTTATAGAATGTCAATCTTGTTTGTCGAAGTGTGCCATTTATGTAATGAATACAGTTTCTCCTTGTATCATTTTGGTTTTGTGGAATAAATTGCTACGCAATAATGTTTTATAGATCAGTAATAGCCACTCATGCCTTAAAGGCTCTTAAGGCTATGGCTGCACTCCACAGTGCAGTGCCAACTTTAGATATATGAGCTATCATTAACTGATTCTCAAGACCCAGTCTGCTAGGAGATAGCAAGCTAGCAAATTAGAAAGCATGTTTGCTTTCTGAACACCGCACCACTGCGCAGCGTAGACATTCTCTCCTGCAGACCTACCCTGAAAACTAGTGCAGGTTGTCGACAGCAATCCTTGAGACAGTATGTCTGATATACACTCAGGCACCAGATACCTACCTCTGCATCCAGAGTTGCATCGAAAATCCACACACCCCTCAATCTGAAACTACAATACAAAAGTCACTACCAACAGGTCCAGATGGAACCCAGATGAATGAGGTTTGGGGGAGCAGTACGAGGGAAAGTGCCTTCAGTACCAGATATTTTGCTACGTATTCTTTTTCTTCGAAGAAAGTCAACAACATTCCTAAGATCATTGTTCTTAAGTGTGCTGGTTTTGGCTGGATAGAGTTAATTTCATACTACTTCATAGTAGCTGGTATGGGGCTGTGTTTTGGATTTGTGCTGAAAACAGTGTTGATAATGCAGGGATGTTTTAATTACAACTGAGCAGCACTTACAGTGTCAAAGCCTTTTCTGCTCCTCACCCCACCCCACCAGCGAGGAGGCTGGGGGGGCACAAGGGGTTGGGAGGGGGCACAGCCAGGACAGCTGACCCCAACTGACCAAAGGGATATTCCATACCATATGGCATCATGTTCAGCATATAAAGCTGGGGGAAGAAGAAGAGGGATGTTCAGAGCAATGGCGCTTGTCTTCCCAATTATTATGACATCTTACGAAGCCCTGCTTTGCTGGCGATGGCTGCACACCTGCTGCCCGTGGGAAGCAGTGACTGAATCCTTGTTTGCTTTGCTTGCACACGCGGCTTTTGCTTTACCTATTAAACTGTCTTTATCTCAATCCACAAGTTTTCTCACTTTTACCCTTCCAATTCGCTCCCATATCCCACCGGGCAGGAGTGAGCAAGCAGCTCTGTGGTGCTTAATTGCTGGCTGGGGTTAAACCATGGCAAGAAGAAATGCAGATCTTGAGTCTTCATTTACTGATATATTTACTATCTGCTGGTGAGGAAAGAGAATGAGGGAAACAAATCTAAACTGGGCTGAAAACTTGAAGTCAAGTTAAATTACTTAATTTTAAAATTTTGTTATGATTACGCAGATTATACAATGTACTGTGACTATCAATAGGGTAAATTTAAGGAATAAGGGTGGAAATTATATTTATGGTAAGGTAACTTCTCTACACAGGTATAACTGTTACCTCTACACAGGTATCACTGATAACTGACCTCCCCCAATGGAAGAAGAAGAAAAGATCATGTTTGGCTTAATTTGCTTCAGACTTTATTTGAAGGAAGCAATCCAAGAAAGAGTAGACACCCTTCTGATTTTTCATGCATTTCACTTTTTTTTTTTTTTTTTTTGATGGCTTCATCCAAACCCATTATCAGAATTCTTCCAGGCAGAGAGAAAGGAACAGAAACATTTCAAGGCATAGGCAGCCAAAGATTATAGAGAAAAAAGGAAACATCAACTCTTTCAAGATTTAATATGTACTTGGACTGTGTTAATAGTGTTCTTTTTCAAGGAAAAAAATCAAAACTGGAAAACAGACTTGATAAAAATCATTCTCCTAGAAGAAAAAAGAGGTGTCATATATGGGTTAAAATAAGCTTCTAGCATTACTGGCCTTGCAGTTGTCAGCTGTTGTAAGGGAACTCCAGTTCCAGATGCCAACCTGAAGATGATGGTGTTCAAGCTGGGGTAAACCAGGTCAGCATTTTTATTGATTTGATAACATGCATGATCACTAAGGTTTAACTGAGGATGGCTCGTATTAACCGTATTTCCTACATGACTTCAGCTGCAAGCCATACAAACGTGAGTGGAGGCTCACGTGTCACCATTGACATGCCTGATCACTATTCACTCTGATAACTATTTGCAAAACCTCACATGCAACTCTATTGATATTGTATCTGTGGCCTAGCATATACGCGTACATACTGTACTTTTGAAAGTACAAAACTCTTGGCAACAACAAAAACTAGAGCCATGAATAAAGTTATTTTTCCCAAGGGACGGTTTGGATGTGCCAAGATAAACCTTGAAGTTCTGCTTCCAGCAAGCGCTTCCTGAAGAGATGTATCTACCGTGGAAAACTACTAGCCAGTTTCTCCTCCATCTCAAATGAAATATCAAATATAGTTTTTTATAAATTAATGCTTTTTAAAAACAAATGAAAGTTAGGTAAATAATAGTTTTACTTAGACTTGAAAAAGACATATGCCTCAATCAAATCATAAGTTCCTAAGGAAACTCCAAAAAAGTAGAGGCAAGTCATATCCATTCAGAGAATTCTGGGAGTCTGAAGTCAACTGAAGTCAACGTGACTTCGAAAGCCTGTTTAAAGGCTTTTGATGAAGGACTGGACCAGCAGAGGAGGTGCTGTTGAGGAGGGATGTGGATTGTCATGGCTCTTGCTTGCCTGCTATTAGACTGTACTCATTGCTGTTGCTTACTCTATGTAAAGAACACCAAAATTCCAGAATAGTTTTATTAATTTTTTACAGGGCTCCATTAAGAATATAGTAATTATATGAGATTATAGCACACCATTAACCCTCTAACAACAACAAAATTAACACAAAGATCACAGTTTTATAGCCGTTGTCTCCTAATCCACAAAGCTTTCATACCATGATATTTTCTGAAGACACTGGTAACTGAACTGATTGCTGAACAGTACAGCTCCACCTCTGAGCAGGAATTAGCAGCACAGATGCCAAACCTGGAGTACAGGTATGGTCCCGAAAGGCACACAGCAGGGCAGGGCTGGGGGTTGGTGGACATGGCATCCTGACAAATGTCAGTGAGAGGCAGCAGCTCCCAGCTCCTGGGAGAGAAAAAGAAGCATCTTGCTTTCTGTGAGAACTTTAGGGAAGTTTACCTGATATGTCCAAAGCCTGGCACGTTGTGGACCTCCAGTGTGAAGGAGAAACATTTGAATTTTGACTTGCCACCTCCAGGTTCCCAGCCAGGTGATGGAGCACAGTGCCATTATCAGCCGTTTTACAAAGGCAGGCGAACAGGATTTCTAAAGGCACTAGTACATTACTGCGATCAGTAGCACTATGGATATCCACCCACGCTGCACACGAGACAATATTTCATGTGCAATATTTCATTTTGACAGTTTCATGTATAGATGAGAAGCCTAATGATCACCCATACGTATATGCAAACATACAGCCTGTACACAAAGCTTCACGAAAGGAAATACACCTTAGAAAATATGGCCCCAAGATTATGCGGAGTGCTTCTAAATGAGTTCTTGCACTGTACGCTGGAATCATTTAAGGGGTTATTACTCTCAGCTGCCTGCCCACACAGCCAGGAGTTACTGCCCAAAAGCTAAGACTTATTGCAGTTTCAGTGAATACACCAGGCTACGACCTCTGTAGTTGAGAGAAGGGTATATCACCTTTTCTGCCGCCTCTGCTGCTGGGGTAATAATGTCTGGCAGAAAAATGGAGCAGGTATTTTAAATCACTCCTACATGAATAACCAAAGTTCATCTTGAGGTACTCTCAGTAAGGCCGAACTAGAAGACCAATGTCCTTTCACTTATTTGCTACCCGAGGAGTCTCTGCAAAGTTCAGAACCTCTCAATTCATCCAATAAAGTCTTTAACACTGTTAGATGTATGGAAATGGAGAATAAAGTTCATACCTTTTGTAATTAGCCAGGAGAAGAAAAGCAGGTAACAATAGGTGAATCGCATATCAAACGTTAAAGCAGAGTCTTCCAGCTTTCACATTCCTCTGGAACGTCCAACCCTTCTCTCCTTCCAACATTGGGGTTTTAAACAAAAAATGCTCTAAACTAGAGCCAGAACCTCAGGAGATCCAGCAGACATAACACAGGTCCCATTTTCATGCCCCTGATTTGTACTTAATTCTGTAGTTCAGGCTTCTTATCTCTGTTAGTATAACTGCAAATTAGCACAATATGTTCTTTAACCAACCATGTCAGCAGACCCCCCATTGCTTGCCAAATAATTATCTCCAACCTTCAAAGGTGACCCTTGGAGGCTTTTACATATAGCACTGTATCTTTTAAAAATAAAAATAATTTATATATTCTGAATGTAAGCAATGATTATTCACCATCTGATAGGGTTAAAGAACGTCCTTGTGTGAATGTATGCACCAAAATAGGTTGCTTTGCAGAAGCAGGGTGATGAACCTCAGAGGTGAGAACATTATTTTTCATTCAAGATACAGTCAGAGAAAAGAAAGAACCTTTTTCTCAGTGAGACAGTTTTCAGACTGAAACCACCCCTCAAAACACAGGCAACACACAAAACAGACAACACACAAGGCTGGTCAGAGCTGAAACAGTGATAATGTCTGATGTGACAGTAGTGGGGGTAAAATCAAAAGAACAATTCAATTTGGCACAAACCAAGAATTATTCTTGATATTTCTTGTTGAAGCGAAGGAAAACCTTGAGAAAATCCTTCACATGCTGCACTAAACATTTCATTTGAGTCAATTCTCTCTTAGATGCTGGTAATAAATACAAAGAAAATTATAAGTTGGAGTCACAACACTGACAGGAGGCTGCAGGAAAGGAGTATCAACAGTTATTAGGGCATGTACTATGTGGGAGGACAGGTACCTAGACCCCAGCTATACTACTGCCCAAACTCAGAGCAATACAAGTAGGCTAGAGTCAAAACCACACTTTTTTTTTCAGAGATGGTATCAAGAGATCATCTGCCTCATGCCAAGTGGCTAAAGCATTTCTGTCACACGTGTGTGATGTAGCTCCAGATCTCAGCCCAAGAAGGGAATCTGAATCTGCAGCAGGTCCCCTAAGACCTCCACTTCCACAAGATTTGCCTGAAGCAAAATGGAACCACACAAACTAAGCCAACACCTTCCTGATAATCCTTTTTTTTGGCCTCTCTGATGAATTTTGACCTGACTTGAAAAGCATTCCCAAGACAATTGCACCCACATGTCACGACTCAGGTGTCTGCCGAGGAAATAAAATGATCCCCCACTTCCCCCTGTAGCCTGGAGATGAGCACTGCCAGGATGGGGAAGGAGCAGGGCAGGTACCATTTGATGGAGGAACACGCGTGTGATTTATTGCACGAGCCGTTGCGTGAGCAGGAGCACGCGGAGATCTGATGGACAGCAGCCAGCAAGCGCCGAAGGTGACGGTTCACGTTGAGGATGGGGTCCTGGCACGAAGCCCAGCAGGGAAAGCTCTTTGCATGGCGTGCTGCTGGAGGGTACTCCCAACAGCGAGTAAAGAAACCGGTTCCCCCGCTCAATTCCTTTCAAATTCACAGCAATAAGGATCTCGTAGCAGTTTGCCCTGTTACCAGAAACATCCTGCTCTGCCCTGAATAACAACTAAGCCTTGGTGACAAGCAGGACAACAGAGCAAAGCCTGGAGCACGAGCAAGACCTGTGCTCCCCAGGACTGCTACACATAACTGGCTCACCAGTTGCCTCTGCTTAGGTAAATGTCACGCGTGCTAAATAAAGGCTGTGACTAATTGATTTCTATTGGGAAGGAATGAGGAAAAACAATTGTTTTGTTGTTGTTTTTATTTTTAATACATCCAATTACTGTAGACTAGCAACAGTTGCCAGGACAAGCTGTTCCAGTTTCATTCCCGGTGCCAGGGAAACAGGCCATTTTAAGGAGTGGTTCATATGGGCAAAGAAACAGAAATACCCAAAAAGCTGAAGTGTCAATATACAGTAAAGCATGTTCAAGAAAAGTGGCAAGCTACTTGGGATAAAAGCCCCCGAGAGAGGCTGCTGAGGCAAATTACAGATGTGTTACAGTTCTGAAGTTGCAAACAGCATTTGAAAGCCCAGCAGTGGGACTTACCTAAGGGGGTGTCCACAGAGATCTAACTTGCTCTGATCACAGCTAAATTGCTGAGGAGTTTTCAGAACTACCCTGATTTTTCTCTGGGCATGGCCTAATAATTACTTTCTAAACCACAAGCAATAGGAAATCTGAGAAGATACTGAGGCCCTGCTAGACCAACTCCTTAATTCCATGAAGTAACAAGAAAATTCCTGCTAAAGAAGGAGTCCTGCTGTTGTATCCCACCTTCCTTGCTGCCTTTAGGGCTTCATTTGGAATTTTATTTCCAGCAGACCCCCAGTGCATGAAACAGGAATCACTCAGTACTGCCCTTAGGTTCTGGACTGAAAAAGGTGGTTTGTATCCCAGAGTACTCGCAGCAGTAGTATTTTAGCCATGGCTAGATACAAGTTTAGTCATAATAACTATGAATATGTATTCATTATGAATAATAATACTGGATAATATATCTAGACAGAATTTCATTGCTTCCTGAGTTCAGAATATCTGTCTCAGGCCAAGTTTCTCCTTCTCTAAGGTCTGAAAAATCATTTAGGCAAACTTATACAGCTAAAGTAAGCAACGATATATTTATCTCAATAACCTTTTAGAGTCAGCCGAGGTTGAATGAGTCTGCCAGGTTATAATTCTTTAAAAAAACAGCCACAGACTATTAGCAGTATCATCAGCTCCAAGTATTTCAGAAACCAGGTTCCTCTTCATCTTTTCAACTACAACCCCCCCCACCCTCCTGTCTCCTTGATGTCTGTTTGGCATGAAGACAGTGCCCTTCCACAAGCGGAAGACGGGCAAAACCAATGAAACGAAATTGCCTTGTGAAAATTTGTTGTGAACCTCTTTTTGGTGAAATATTTCTGTTCCACTGGGAGTTATAGACTATTTGCTGTACATTCTTCTCTGTAAATAAGGTTTATTGTTTGGCCTACATCTTCTGTGAGGCACCACATGGTCTCCTATTAGCAAGAGATGAGATCGCATCTGTGGGACTTCAGTTCATGAAGGGGAATTACACACAAAGAAGAAAGAAAACCCTAAACAGCCTGACTATAATTTTTGCAAGACTCTGCAGCGGAACATCTGAACCAAAACTTGTGGTCAGTTCCTACCTAAAAACTAGTTAGTTCAAAGCAAGGATTTCTTGTGAAGTTTTCTTCTTGAAAACCCAGTTCTCCATCTGAAGCAATTTTGAAAATGGATGACTAGTAATCTACCTGCCCCTCTAAGCTTTTTGTCTAAATTAAAGTCTTTACAGTCAAGATTATGTGTCCTATTTGTTGTGTAGTACTCAGAACATTTATGATTCCCCATAATAAACACTTTCCCTTTTAGATGAACAAGTGCCGATATCTTAAATTCTGAACAAAAAAACCCTCCAACAAGACAGAACAATTCCTTCTTTCACATGATGGCATATGCCAGCTAATTAGCCACATGGGACACTGAACACTGCAGGAGACACAGATGGCAATTTGGGGCTGATAGTCCTACAGCAATAGAACAGCACATTGTTTGTTGGCAGAATGTATTGCCATTTTTGTGCTGCTGTCTGCGGAGTAATCATAGCAGCTCTTGGTCTTGATAGTTACAGCTTCTCTCAGAATAGATCTTATGAGCTTATTTATTATTACTTTTTTTAAAAGTTCAGCTTCATGATAACTAAAAATAAATACACTATAACTGCTTAGGATGTGATGGGAAGATATGAGTACTTTTCAATTTATGGATCTGCACAGGTACTTTGGCTACATCCTAGCTCTATTTTGCAAAGCAATGCACAATTTACTTTCCTTGCCTGTTTATCCCAAGACCACGTAAAGGATAGGGCATGTGGGACAGATACGCTCTCCAACTATGACACCAGATTAGATCATCAGGAAACCATGCTGCAGGTTACACTGTGACACACACCAATGCAGATTACCTATTAATTTCCCGATAGTATAGCAAAATAACAATAAAAGTTCAATTTAGCATTTTGGGACAAATCTCTCTAATCCCTCTCTATCATCAACTCATCTCTAAATATTCAAGGTCCCCACAGAAGGGGACTATCCCTATACTGAACTTGCCATCCCTATATCAACATTTTTTGCTGTATTTCGAACTTATTTTAAAAATCATCGCAGTGCTGGCACCATCCCAAGGCTCTCCTGGTGACTTGGCAGCCCTGTCAATTGGTCATCATCACTCTGATAGGGGAAACTGGGAGCCACCAGCTGTACACTCACGCTTGTGCAGGTTTTACAAGCTGATCTTGCTCATGCCAGGCAAGTGGAAAGCAGGAAAACCTATGCTGACTAGACACATCCTGGGAAGACCTCACATTCATTTTCAGAGCTAAAGAATGACTCGAGAATTTCTCTGCAGCAAGATATCGCCCTCCCATCGGTTTCTGAACTGCAGTGCGCTTTCACGGGTTATGACTTTGCTAGGAGACTAAATAGAAGCATGTTGATAGGCTTCCTCACACGATTTAGCTCCTCCCAGCTGATACTTAGGCATGATTCGGGGAGAACATGGACAAAGGCCTGCTTCCAGTAGAGAATATGAATAATAACAGCTTATTTGGTTGAGAGAAGAAAGATTTTAGCCCCTTCATTTCATTGTTACATGCTTAGTCGGCCGGATAACACATTCTACCTTCTTTTTTTTTTTTTTTTTAGTGGGTTCTACATACCCTTCACGATCTGCCTACTCCAGAGCTAACTGAACAAATTTGGTGGGAAGTAACATCCTCACCAGTTTGTTTTAAGCATACCAACAAAAGGCTGCGTAAAACCTTTAGGAAGATGGGCTTATAATTTGCCTGTTAGCCTGCTCCCAAACATAAAAATCCTTTTGCTTTCTGGCCCGGAGCCCTAGAAGGAGAGTGCTCGCATTTCAAGCCTCAGTCTGCTCCTGCCCCCAAGCCAGCGCACGCATCACTCCCTTTAATACCACTTCATACTTCTCTGCCAGGCTTCTTCCTTCTGGAAACACTTCTTGCAATCTCTTTTCATCACACCCCTGATATTCTTCCAGACCTGCTCTCATTTCCTGCCTATTTCCCCCAAGCCTCCCTTCCTCCATACCTCCTCTCACATCCTCTCATCCTTTTATCTGGCTTCCCTTTTATTATTCTGATGGACAGATTTTTCCTGAGCCCCACAATGCCAACGATTTCCCTTTGAGATTGCGTTCCCCAAAATTTCCTGTTATTAAACCCTCAGTCGGAGCGCCCATAACACCACCTCTTAAGAGGTAACACACTTGAGTACGATCACAATCTTACATTGCATTGCCACTGTAAGACTGGAAGATATGCTCGCTTTCTGCAGGAGATTATCTGCTTAACAGCATATGACACACTAAAACAAGAAAGCACCAAAGCCAGAGCTAGCACAAATCTACTGCTGTGCTCCATAAAAAGAGGAAATGTTGTTAAATCTGTTTCAATGAGGTGTTTTTGTGGCATGTTTATTCCTGCAGCACAGAAAGCAAGATAGTTTTCCTGGAGCTCTAAGCCATAAAAGGTTACCTGCCTCCTCCCACCAGAACCCAGAAAGTTACATAAATGGTCCATGAATGCATTCCAAATACCATGAAAGTAGTTTGGTTAAATATATGGAATTTGATGAACAGAACCAATTTTAAAAGTGAGATAAACAGGTGCAAACACCACAGAAGTTTCACCTGCTCAGACAGGTTTTGAATTATGTACTCTTTAAGGAACACTTCATAGGACAGCAGATAAGTCACTCAAACAATAGATTAGGTGGAAACCCAAATTTGAAGACAGGAAAACAAGCAAAAAGCTATTTGCAAATCATTTGTAAATGATTTCCAAGAGAGGACAACCCTGAAATGTTATTACTAGAGCTTGAAACTTTGTGGACATAAATTTTAGGCTTCATAAGTGTATGGAGGGAAAGAAAAAATCTCTGGATTTGAAAAATCCTGTGTCTAGAGGGGAAACTTCATTAATAATGAATTTCGTGTTCTTATTGTTACGGGGAAGAGAGGTAGAAAGATGTATCCAAGACCTAACAGCCATTTAAAATTTCCAAGGGAAACACAGGCAGTCTCAGTAGTACATCTCACTCCCTTTAAACACGCAACTACTTTTCAAATTCCAGAGGCCAAATATATTAGTGAAATGTCATGTGCTTATAGATCCTGTTACCTTTATTCAGCACCCCGCTCATCCGTCATTACTACTTAGTTTGTACAGTACATCCAGGACACAGACCTCATTTCCCACTGGTGCTGAAAACAACTTGGAACACAATTAGCCTTGTCAAGTCCTTCACTGGTATGCCATACAGGGCTGCCAGCTCTCCAAGCAATTCAATAATCCCTAGAGCACCGCCGCAGGGTCTGTGATTAGCAGAGGTGTTTACATGTCTGAAAATGTACCGGGCTAAAAATAGAATTCATTTTCTTAGCATCCTGTGATGCTGGATTTGTTCTTTTTCTTTTCATTTGCCAGATTGACAAATAAAGCCTGTTTGCTTAATTTCTTCAACTGATACCGAAGATCAACAACAACAAAAGAACAGCATCACAGTTCTGTGGTAGAGAAAAACAAATCCCAAACCAAATACTTTCTGTTGCAGTCCAAAAATAGCAAAACACCCAAGAGCGCTAGCAAAATGGGGTGTCCAAGGGAGGGGGCCAAAGGTGGTGCTCAGTATCCCCACACTTTTTCAGTTTGAAAGTAAGGGTCTGCAGCTGCACAGGGGGAGGTGAGAGGTGTACGCACACCTCCTGGTGTGGTAAGGCAAGTAGGTAGATTCATATTTATTTCCCTTGGGTGGATCATGTGGGATAAAGACTTCCCTGGAAAAGAGCAGTGTGAAGAAACTCTACGCCCGGAGTTCCTGGAAGGCTGGCATCTCTAAAAGCAACACTTACATTTTTGGTACTCTTTTCTGAAGGCTGGCTTGCAGAAGGCTGTTCTGCCTCCCACCCCTTCTAAGGCAACACATCTCCCGGGAGCCTCAAACACAGTCCCTGCGGCTCAGCAAGAGGGGAAGACAACGAGTTCAGCTCCTGGAGACCTGATCGTTCCCACTACTTAGCTGTTGTTTCAAAGGATTCCCATTTGCCCTTGCTAGGGCAAATAACATCTACCAGTGTGAGCCCTGGATCGGGTGGACATAATCCCATCCGTGGCACCTAGCCTTGGGCTGAGGATTGGTTACTGAACCTCTTTTCTTTTGCAGCAGAGACTCAGCCAGACCCTCTTCACTGTGGCTACCTGTTTAATGGTTACTGCTGGGCTGAAAGCCACTCCTATAAATATCAGGTCAGGTTTTTTTCCTTGAAGCCAGAGCTGTGAAGCACTTGGAAAACTTGTGCCCACCTCATGCCATAGAATGGGTAGGAAAAAGTCTGTGCTCATCATGAGCTTCACATGAGTGAAAAAAACCAAATTCCCTTGAATTAAAGGCGCACGCAATGCACATGTCAGAACCAATGTGTTTACAACATCTACAGTTTCCTAAAATAAGCAAAAAGCCATGGGTAACACTAGCATGAGACAGTACCAGCACTATCAGGGTTACAGTTGAATGAATTCTCCATTCAGCTCCACCCCAGCACAGGGTGATGCAGTTTGGGTCAGCTCTGAACTAGGGCTTGTTCAGGGCCTGATGCCGGGTAACTTGAATTTATCACGGGTCATTGTAGCCAGATCTGGTTTGATCACAGGAAATGCTTGTTCCAGGATATGCCCCCATTTGGGCATTTATGCACTCTTGTCCACTTTGCGACTTTGGGCTTTTTTATGCCAGGTAATTTAACCCCATAGGTCTTAAATGAGCCAGTTCTGTTACTGCTCTGCTTGTGAAACCCACAAAAGGCTGCTAAAAGGCTACAGACCCTGATTCTTCCAGAAAATGTTACAGGCTCACCTAATGCCTTTGTATGTTGCATTTAGCATTTGCCACTCAAAGCTGACTGAAAAGTAAATACAGTCACATGTCAACGGGTTACCATAGGTCATTTCACAATTAGAGATACTGAAGATCACAGGTTGCTCCTGTCAGCATAAAAATAATATCTGTGTGTTTCGGGTGGCAGGTAACCTACACACATTCTGAAAGACATAGTCCTCTTGGAAATATGAGAACTTAAAGAGGGACAGAGGTGGCAGGTACTCCTTTAATCACAGAAATAAAGCAAAATTCAGGAAAGCAAAGTGAACAGCAGAATTTTTCCCTGTGAACTCATGGCTTCCAAATGCCCAGGGCTCAAGCCTCAGAGTGCTTTAAATGGTGCTACTTGGGGCAAATTCCTAGTGAAGTCAGTGTAAATTTTATCCCTGTAAATTATTAATGGAAAGAGGACTTATTTTACGTCCAAATTACAATCCATTCTCTATCTGTTAAAGTCATCACTGCATCTTTCCCTGAATCTCAGCACAATTGCTCACAGCATAATGTGATGTAAAAAACAAACAAACAAAAAAAAGAAAAATATTATCTGAGGACTCTTTTACCCCGTGTTATCATTAATATAATGCCTATCTGACTTTTGGGTCCAGATTTCAGCACAGTCATTAATTTCGGCCCCAGGTGTTCATCAAACTTAACACAAATGGCTTAGTATTGGAAGGTTGTTCTGTCCTTCTAGGCAGAGAAAAACATCGTGCGTCTGTAGTTTCCCTACCAGTATTTCACAGAATGGCCAAACTGTGAAGCAAAGATACATTTTGATACTTGACAAACTAGCATTTCTTCTGCCACTTTTAGTCTCCTGAAGCCTGCCTCCTGCTTGGTAACAGTAAAGCAGCAAACCCCAGCAGGTTTGGTCCTGACCGAACTCTCCCTCAAAGCATTTATCTTTCTAACTAGTACCTGTAGATAGGAGACGTGAACTTGGCCAGCGAGACTGGAACAAATTAAGACTATGAAGATTTTAAAATATGCTACAGGGAGATCTCACATTTTAACAGACTGACTTTATAAAATGAGCCCTTCACTCTGGCATCCTAACCCATGATTTCCGTCACTCAGCAGTTACTCTTAATTGAGAGCATGCTTCAGCTGCCGGATGAAGGAGTCGCCTCTAGACGGACACACGAGGTCTGATTATTCACTATGGTGTCTGATGTGACCAGTTTTCCATCTCCAACACGAGAGCAAAATCCTCCTCTTCAGACTGAGAATGTTACGTTAATTTTGTCCTTTCCTTTCTGCAGGACTACATATGGAGCGTCCTGCTGACAGTCACTTTGGCACGGTTAACACGTGGTGTAAGAGTCACATCCCCACTGTTTGTGTGGCTGATCAACAGCTGGGCCTCATAATGGGCTTGAAGAGAGCTAGGGACATTGCAAATGGATTGAAGACAGTCTCATCAAGAATATAATTTTCTGTTCCTTTTCTTTCATTTCCGTAATTTCGTCTCCTTTCAGACAGCTTAATAGATCTTTCTCATGGCTGTAACATTTCTCTTTATCTAAATATATTATCCACATTTTGGATAGATTGTCAAGAGGATCTATCCAAAGAGTAGTCTTTCATCTCTCTGTCTCCAAAATCTGAAACATACCTTTCATTTACTGAGTGCCAATCATAGGAATGATATCTTGCCGCCAAAAAGACTTGATCCCCAAACATAATTGCGATATGAGAAACTCGATGAAGGGGTCACTTTAATGGGTGACCTATAAATGGTAGGCAGACAGCTCTGGAATGAAAATGTGGCTATTTAGCCTTTATGGCAAAGATCAGTAGTTCACAACCGTGGAAATACTGATGTAACTCGGCTTTCCTAGATGGAAGTGTAGTATAAAGGAATGGAAACTTAATCCCATATTTATAACCCCTGGCTGAAGCTGTAGACATATGTCCTCTTCCAAATCCACCTAGGTCAGCTGAAGATAATATCAGCTCCCCTTCCCTCCCAGCTGTTTCGTTACCACAGCACAGCAAGCGTCAGGGGTGTCTTCTCATACCTCCCTAACCAGGGCTGCCTGAGGAATTTGAAGGTTTGCATATAGTACAGGCTTTTGAATGTCTTTGCCCTGACTTTTACAGCCTTACGTAGCTAAAATCACCTGTGCACCTTGTGACTCTGTATCATACCTGCAGCTAATGAGGCCGGTCAGATTCAGTGTATATCCGATGTAAAACCACAGAAAGCAGTTCTGACGCTTCCGGGAGTTCAGCTGGAAAAATCTGTATTAAAGAATCTTTACAAGTAAATATGAACAGTAAAAATCACTGATGTGTTTGTTTTGGTCTTGACAGAATTGGATTTAAACCATAAAATAGTCTAGATTGTCTGTCCCAGTGTTCTCACTTGTCAGGAGGGAATCAGGTTGAACCGGACCCCAGTATTATACCTTTTAGGCTGGTTTTGAGCTTACCTTGAAAAATATGTAAATGTGATGTCCCAATTTCTTTCTTCGTTATTTTTTTTTCTCTAAACCCACTCACACTTAGGGAAGCTGTGTATTTAAGGCTATGACAAATGAAGCTGGACGTTTTGACCTATAAACCATATTCACTGGAGAAGCTCCTGGGAGAACGTGCTTTAAATATGATATTGTGTGAGAAGTGGTATAACGACTGTGTGAGTTCAATCCCCTTTAGATTTTATTTCTGCTAAGGTCAGATTCCAGTGTATGATGTGTACTTGTTCGAAGTTCAGTGGTTTATAAATAGCAAATGCTTTCAAGGTTTACCGTACTAGTTTTGACCTTACTGAAATCCCTGTTGTATGCACTGAACATGAAGAGCAAACCACTTGGCTCACAATCCATCACAGTGTTCAAAAAGGGTGCTTACAAACAAATTGGCATGGACATAGTTTGGTCTTGTCTAGTTTTTAGTTTTTATCATTGGACAGTAGCCAAAACTGTAGGGATGTACGTTTTAAAAGCATTTTGTCTTATGTATAGATCAAACACTTGGTCTTCCACTTATTTTGAAACTGAGGTTATCCATAATGTGGTGTATTACCTCTTCCTATTACTGTATGAGTAGAAACTGCTGAATATTTACCATATCATGGCTCTTGGGAGATACATGTGAAATTATTAATAGCAGATAGTATAATTCGTTTGGTCTTCTTTTTAGGAATGTAGGTAGAACTAATTCTTTGTAAGAGCAGGTGCTGGAATACTTTTCTGGACTGCTAGCAGTATAGCACTCAAGATCATTCTGGTACAAAATTAGCTCTTCAAAACCCCAAAAATCTGCTTGAGGCAATTAGATGAAGATCTCTTTTTTTAGTTACCCCATTACAAGCCATTACTACTTTACCTAAAAGGCAGCTACTAATATTACGTGCAAAGGTAATATGTGCTCACCTTCCCCTCCAAACTGTGCATGCTGCAGTGTTTTATAAGAAAAATAAAAATAATAATAATAAAAAAAAAAAAGCTGTGCATCTTATTTTGTAACCATTATCATGTGCTTCTATCATGT
This sequence comes from Podiceps cristatus, assembly GCA_000699545.1. Taxonomy (NCBI): domain Eukaryota; kingdom Metazoa; phylum Chordata; class Aves; order Podicipediformes; family Podicipedidae; genus Podiceps; species Podiceps cristatus. Next base: position 17,413 of record KL267340.1, read on the forward strand.
GAATAATGGATTGCCTAAGTAGCAGATTTCTGGGAGTCACTAAGCCTCAGATGGCAGACCATCACGTGTGTAATTTTTTTCTATAAATATCTTACTTGTCAGGGCCTCAGCATATATGCCATATTAAAATGGTCCTTCTATTTGTGGCCTAATTTTCATAGAAAGTTTCTTGCCTCTTCGGAAGTTATCTGTATTGCCATTGTCCCCCCACAGACACTTTCTGCTGGACTGATCCTTTTTTCACGTATACCTTAAATTCTTCCCTCTCTTCTGGTAAGTTTTTCCTCCTGTGTACCTGCTTAGCAGTAGATTTCTCCAAAAATTAACTGTAAATGTAAATGACATTCGAACTTTAATTTCTCTCTTGTTGAAACACACCAAATAGTAACAGAAAAATATCGCATGACTTCATCCCTAGAAACGTCTCTGATGATACATTCTGGCTGACCATGCAGGGCCTGGGATTCCTGTAAGGGAATTTCCTAACCTTTCAATGTTTGGAGTACCGTGTAAGCCTGAGGCTAAGACTTTCCATTTGTGGGAGCCTGGTCCTTTCGCTCCACTGCCACCAGTTTGGCCTAATGCAAATTCCTTTACTAACAGGGACTGGCACTGAGAAGCACACCACCTTCTCTCGGAGGTAAAGCTCTAGGGGAGCAAACTCAGAAGAGAAGCAGAGACTGGTATAAATTATCCTTAAGAGTAGTAAGAAATACTCAGGCTGGGCTCAGACGTCGTCAGGTTCTCCACCACCAGCTGAGTGGCAGTAATCCTGTGTGTGTGTGTAATCTCATAGCAAATGTGAGGTAATTGGATTTAATTGAGCCTGCAGTAATAAAGAGTTGAGATAAGATGAATTATCTTGCATTTGCTGCAGACTAAGAACATACAAAGGCAGCTAGCTGATGTGCAGTAGCTAGTTAAGCTCTGGAAACTAACCTCATTGTATACCTGAGCGTGCTGTGGTAGCTCTCAAAAGCCACAGATAGGATTACCTGCGGTGGTACTAGCTATATCAATGGGGAAAAGAAAAAAAAGGAAAAAAAAATACCCCACAATCAAAAATCAACCCTGAAGCAGATCTGAGTATGAGACCAACTGCACCACCGCACTGCCCTGCGCAGGCAGGGGAGCAAGAGCTGAGGGCAGCGGCGACGGGGACGGGGGACAGGCACCGGCCGAGGCGAGGCTGGGATGTCACTCAGCCAGGCGGGCTCCAGGTCAGCAAGGCTGGGCACAGACATTCCGGTGGGCACCACGGCCAGGGCCTAAGCAGAAAAGTGGGCCCTGAGGTGGGGGAGGCCCCCAAGGAGGCTGCTTGCAGCCCTCTCACTGCTAAAGGGTCTTAAATTTCTTCACAAATATTTGCTAAAATAACTGTGCTTGGAAAGGTAGCAAACCCTCAATGTACTCGATCCATGTGGCTGGAAAAGTAAATGGAAACTGTGAAACAAAACCTATGTGGACAGCAGAAGGGACAGAGAAGGAAGGGACATGTCTGTCCTTTCCCTGGCCAGCTGCAGGCTCAGGGATTCAGGGAGAAAAGCTGTAAACAGGTATAGAAGCAGTATAGGGACATTTAGAGCCCTGAAAACAATGCAGAATAAAATGCAAAAAAGGTCTGGAGACTATTGAATCTCATATTTCTGAAATCCTGCAGAACGTGTCAGAGAGGCAGAGAAATAGACTGTGTGACTTCAAAGGGCAACGGAGCTGGTGAAGGGTCTGGAGAGCAAGTGCTGTGAGGAGCGGCTGAGGGAGCTGGGGGTGTTCAGCCTGGAGAGAAGGAGGCTGAGGGGAGACCTTATCGCTCTCTGCAACTGCCTGAAGGGAGGGTGTAGCCAGGCGGGTGTGGGTCTCTGCTCCCAAGTAACAGGTGAGAGGACGAGAGGAAATGGCCTCAGGTTGCAATACAGGAGGTTTAGATTGGATATGAGGAAACATTTCTTCACCGAAAGGGCTGTCAGGCCCTGGAACAGGCTGCCCAGGGAAGTGGTGGAGTCACCATCTCTGGAGGTACTTAAAAGTCGTGTAGATGTGGCACATAGGGACATGGTTTAGTGGTGGACTTGGCGGTGATAGGTTAACGGCCAGGCTTGATCTTAGTCTTTTCCAGCCTAAAGGATTCTGATTCTAAAGATTACACTGCATCCACAACAAATTACTTTTTCTTCCTCTTAGCATCTTGTCTGGGAAACACAAGACTTCAGAGCTTTCATTACACTTATTTTCTTAATGTGTCCCACACATATTATCTTAAGTGCTCTTTCTCCCAGTGGCAAAAAACATTTTAATCAGGAATGTGTAAATAAACACTTAGGTTCATATTCCTATCTACATGCAAAATAAGAAATAGAGGAGTGAGTACCAGTGAGACACACAGTCCTGGTCTTTGTACTCTGACCCTACTGGGAGACTGACCCCATCTCCAGCACAAACTGGGACAGCTTGAAGTTCACAGTATCCTGAATGTGGCTCTCCAGGGCTGAGATGTATCCTAAAGTCAGGATGATGTGTGTTAGAGAGCACTGGACTAGGTCTTTGTGTCGCACTATTTTCAAGTTCTTAGTTGACTTTGCTTGTTGTTTTTTTTTTCTTTTTTTTCCTCTTGGACCAACACATACATGCAAAGCAACTGGAGTGAGACCAGGTTCCTCACTCACCTCTTTTCGTGTAAAGACCTGCAAAACCCAGAGGTGCTGGAAAGTTAGTCTTCTGTCAGCTAACCTTGGGTTAGCCTGAACAGGCAACACCTTCATGGCTGGGAGTGGACGAGGAAGAAGGGGTACCTCTGATGAGCTGACACAAAGAGAAACTCTCTCTGTGGCACTCTGAGATTTCACCACATACATACCAGCAGGTCAGAGCTCACACAAAGGCTCTGGGTAGCTCTTCATGTCGCCAGCCAGCCCTCACCACCCGATCCGCGATGGTAAAAATGGCTCCTCGCTTCCTCTTGCCAAACAGCCCCACCTCTCTGGGCCGCCAAGCTGAGTTTAGGACTGTTTTTGGCACCTGGCACAGCCGGCGGCCGAGCACACTCAGACCCCGGCGCGCGGGCTGCCAGACGGCTCACAGCCCAGCCGCAGCAGCCAGGCTGGCCCCGTGATCTGCCGGGCTTCTGCACAGCAAAGGTCCCTCTGAGCAACCCCCACCAACCCTGCGGGGTCTGGGAGAATGACCTGGACTGTGCCAGGCAGCGTCGCGCTCTTTACAGCCCTCTGGGGCGCGGCGAGATAGCTGAAATCACGAACATCATCTCCCTTTAAAGCTCTATATTCTATTAGCAAATGGTCTATTAATTTTACCCCAGTGACTAGTTGTAGCAGCAGTATCCAGTCTCTCTAGCTAAAGTAATAAAAATAACCTAATCACTTCTCTGGTTTTCCCACTCAGAAAGCTGCTGTGCATTAACTCAATCCATCATACAAAAGATTTCATTTTGTTTCAGCCCTAAAATGAGGCTGTCAAGCTTTTACGATAAAAAAAATAATTACCTCCTTCAACAGTGGTCCCATTTAAATGGATCTTTTAAAGAGACATCTTGGGTGTATTTTTCCTTTCTTTCACCCTGACAAGAAGAAATGAAACATTTCTCAGCCCATTATTCCCTCCCTCCTCCAAATTCACTTTAAAACAGGAAAAAAAAAAAAAAAAAAAAAAAAAAAAAGCAAAAAGCTGGCCATGTTTATTCTCTCTCTCATCTCTCACAAGCAGTTGTTTGTTCAGTCAGAACTCGGCACAAAGCTAACTGAAGTCAGTATGCTCTTTGAGCTGTCTTAAGTCTGGGGTGAAGTGACACCAAAACACAGTGTCAGTGCAACATTTTACTAGAACGTTCAGTAGTTGGTGTTTTAAATCAATAAATGATTTTTTTTTTTTTTTTTTCATTTCTATACTAGATGGGTTTGGTAGCAACTCCTGCCAGGAAGCTAGCCTGGCACTTTCCATGATAATATTCTTAACAAGACTTCCCATTATAGGACTTGTCAACCTCTTAACTACATGTACAAAAGACTTCAGATTTGAGGTGGCCACCGGACGCTGAAATTTTGTGGAAAATTGGATATAGCAAGGTCCAGCCACCCACAAGAGCGAGTGTGGGGAAAGGATGGCATTTAGTACATTTTTAAAAAACTTTTAAAACCTATTCTTAAATTCAGAGGTTCACAGAAGGCATTTGAAATCTATGGGGGGTGAGTGGCTTACATGTGAAAAACAACCTGCTTTCTTCCATCCAATATGGTCTTCGAAAAACAATGATTTCACCTATGGTTTGGAAGTCTATAGCTAATTGCCTAGAAATTGCAACCTTCCTGCACATGTTCCAGGTGGACACTGCAGAGGGCAGAGCAAGACTTCAGTTTTACCTGGGCAAAACAGAAAAGGGAAGCGATGTCTGGAGCTGGAGCACCGGGTCAGGGACAGGAGTCCAGGGCGAGGGTGGGAAGGCGCTGTGGGCAGGGCCTCGGAAGGACACGCAGGAAGGAGAACTGGGCAGAACAAGCCTCTGAAGAGAGATTTGGACCTGACCAAGGACTGGAGCAAGAGAAGGGAGGTGAAAAGGTAGAAACGGGTGAAGTTTGG
>JMFS01050573.1:0-16676 GCA_000699545.1 Podiceps cristatus
AAAACATTCTATGATTCTATGATTTTTCAGTTTTATTTCTCAGATCTCTGATAGAAATAGCCTTGATGACATATTGGTGGTATCCTAAATTTTAGGCAGGTCCGCCATTCTCCCTCAAAACCAGGCAGTTCAAGAAGTCTGCCAATCTTGCCCCCGGCTTCTCTTCCTTTTGCCGCTGGGGACCATCTGCACAGCAGAGATCTGCACTTGGTACCTACAGTACCAGGTCACCCTTGTGTGCTCTGAGCCAGGCAAGGCCCTGGCGGGGTCTGACCCAGGCATGTATATCATAGAGCAGGTTACTAATCCCAACTACCAACAAAGAAAGAAGAAAGCGAACAAGAAGTGCAGCCTGGGAAGGAAGCCCTTTGTAATGCTGCAGTTTTTACACCTATTTATGTACCATCTGTTGGTCAGGGTTGTGCCTACAAGCAGAGACCTGCATTTCATTTGAATGGCCCTGGAAAAGCAGAGCAGAGGGATAGTAAAGTAGCGGTGGAGAACAAAGGCATAATTTTTTGCAGTGTGATGCAACAGCGACTTGATATCTTACTGCATTTATTCATTCATTCATTCATTCATTCATTGTAAGGGTAAATTTTCAGCTGCCTTTTCCTTCCTGTCTGCAGTGTGACCCACAGCACCGTTCCGCAGGCATCTAACGAAAGCTATGCAGATCTCACCATGGATACCCATTTAAATACAGAAGTCACAGGACAGCTGCTATTTGTGTGTCTGAATGGAAGTCTATTGTGTTTTTTTTTTTTTTTTGCTCCAGTGAAGCAGAACAAACCCTTCTTTTTCTTTGTTTATATGAGGTGAAAAAACATACTGGTACTGACTTTCAGAAAAAAACTCTTAGTGGTAGTTAGTTCCTGCTTACTTTGAGAACATCTGGGAATACAGACACAGACAGTCCATCTGTCCTGCTCCTACACTGAGGCAACACACCTGTGATGTTAAACACCCTTCTCATTTCCTGTCTCTGCTTACACCTCATGCTGTAGTCCTTTGTGGTCACAGACTGCTTCTTTTCTCCATTTGCCTGTATCTAGAAAAAGCAGCAGCTTTCAGGCACTGCCCAAATACCAAATTTTTTATATATAATATCATTCATGGAAACAACAATTTTTATAGTGGAGGTATTGAATCAAACCTCAGAAGGCCTCAGCCTTGTCTCAGATGGCCTGTGTCCTCTTTGGCACATCACCTCCCTCTGTACTTTGGCTTTCTATCTGTATTTTTAATTTGTTTTGCCACAGTGTCCTTCTCAGAGACTAGGTGCTCCTTGTGTTGGTGTTGCATAAACATATAAGCAAAAGATAGTTCTTGCTGCAGTAAGTTCACATACTCAGAAGGAAACACTTTCTGAGAAATAAAAAGTAAAATTAAGGAGAAGGAAAGGGAAAAAAAATACAGAGATATGTAACGCGTTGTCAGTAACATCTGAGAAGATGTATTCTCTGTGCAGCCTTCCGCACACGTCAGTGCCCAATGCAAGGCCAGAGGTTCTCCACGCGAGCTCACTCTGCCCTGCCTCGCAGCACGACGGGTTAGCCTGCCCGGTGCACCAGCACTCTCAGACTGCTGCTGGTGCGGAGCCAGCTCAGGTGTCTCTACACAACGTCTGCTGGCTTTATTCACCTGTTTGGAGGGGCACGCTACTCTGAGCAGATCTGAAGCCTACATTCCCACATGCAAGACCTCTGATTTTTAAAAGGAGGTGAAAGCATTTTCACTGTTAGCATCAATCAAATTATTATATATTATCTTAAAGGACACTAAGATAAGTCTTGTCTTGGGACACATCTTAAAGGACACTTGCAAATTAAGACACCTGGTAGGTATCCAGATGTGAACAGGATGTCCAACCTTTTGTTGCAGTCAGTGGAGTCCAGAGATCTGCCCACCTCACCCTAAAGTAGACCTCTTGGCACACAAACCAGTTGGCTAAGCTTAGCTGAGTGCCAGCTTCACCTGTGGCACCCAAGACATTTACACAGAATCACCAAATATTAAACACAACCTTTCTCCTTCCGAAGTGGCAGTCAGAAGCTGGGGCCTATTACAGGGCATCTCCAATGGCACTAGACAAATCTATGTGGGCAACTCAATCAGTCAGCCAGATAGCTCTCCAGGTTTCACTGCCTATGATGGGAGTTTGGATATATCTCACACACGGACATTTAATCCATGAGATAAATACCACCCTGAATGTCACATAAGAGGACTGTCAATTTTTTTCCTTCCCAAAGGGTGGGAAGTTTGGCTCCACGTTCCAAATCAGTTTCTCCCCAGAGCATCTTTCCTCTCAGAGGACATCACGGGGCTCACCCAGCTCTTCACGACTTTCTGTACCTCCAAGCAGTATCCAGCCTGCCTTTAGCCGATGGGCCGACAGGGTTTTGTACAGTGTTCGAATTAATTTAACTATAATGTAAGCCACTGGAAAGGAACAGTGTTTATCCAGGACTCAGCACCTCTCAGGCTTTCTCATAATTTACATAGTGTATATATTGCTCAGTGGTGCCAATCGGGGTAAGTATTTATTGCTGCAGGGTGTTTACTGCTCTGTATCTGAATATAGCTTCCACCCTGAAGAGCTTGCAATTTAATTATAAAACAAGATGCCAGGACTTTAAAAGAAGAGAGAAAGTTGATGAGCAAAAGAGGTAACAGTGCTAGTCACAAAGTCAGGAGACAAAGTATTTTTTTATCCCACCCTTTTTTTTTTTTTTATTTTAAAAGATTATATGCTTTTCAATTAAAACAAACCAAAACAAAACCCCAAACACTGTATACTTCATTTCTCTTTTTCCCCTTCTCAGTTCTCAATGCAATTAATATTTCTCAGTAGAAAGATAGCACTTCAAATAATTTTAAGTTTCCATTTAATCCTATTTAAGATTCTTTTTCATGTTTATAACTTCCATCTGCTTACATGCCATTGGTTCAGGTCTGTCTCTCAGAAGCTTGGGGCTGGATTATCAGCAGGGACGTACAAGGCCTTTCTTTCCCTGGTGCTCTATGAAGCGAGGCAGTTCACATTCATGCATCTTGCCTCAGTTCCTCTTGGTTTACTTGCCTGCCTGTGATCCAGCCTCCAGGAGGCACATGGGGGTTTCCTACTGGCCCCCCAGCAAGACCTCCCCTGGATGTCCTGGCCCTGCTGTGCCGTCCTGGGACATCACCCACCATTATCCCCCACACTCCTCTCCACTGAGTCCCATCTCCTCTCTATCTGCCACCCAGCTCACTTCGCAGCATCCAAGGACACACTTCCTCAGACACAAGATCATCTTTACCATTAATTTAAAAAGATAATTTGCATTATCTCTGCAGGATACCTCCCAGTAATAAGTGAGTAATAAGTAAGTAATAAGACTGTTTGATGAAAATCAGAAACATATGACTACAAATATTATCTGTATTACAGCAGACACCAAAATGTGCTACTACTGTGCAGCATACAGGAGAGGTGCTAGAAGTGTGAAAGGCATTAACGGCAGTATTAAGCTTTTTAAAAAATTACTGTGTATTGGAACTCAGGGTTTAGATGTACACTACATGCATTTGCACAGTTCATGTCCTATTCAAATTTCACAGCTGTACTCTCAGCTGTCCTCTCTACAGACACAGAAGAGGCACAGAAGGTTGAAGGGAAACACTTTGCTTCTGTGCTGGAAAGATGACTGTGAAGAAAACATCTCTTAGATGTGTAGGTCATATAGCATTTGTCTCACCTGGGCTCATCTTTTTGCTACCAGGCATTGGCCTTTGCCAGGGAGCCTGGCAACAAGGCAGAATATTTTCTGACGCATGTATTTGTCCAGCAAACACTGAATCACCCACATACTTCACAGAAGCTACCAGATACGCTCTCCACCCCACAGACCTAACTGACCTAGCCGTACTGAAGAGAGAAGAAAACAGTATAAACCTGTATTTTTCACTGTGAGTAGTTCTCATGGTAATTTTTACCATCGATAGTAATACCAAAAAGATGAATGATACTAAGTTTGTGTCCAAAGTCAGCGTTAGCTGACCATGCCAGTAACAACAATCCATGGCTGCTTGCCACCAGGAGAGAAAAGCTATGTTATTTCCCTGACGCATTGAATTTTCCATGTTGCATTTAGCTTAGTAAACTGCCAGCTGGAGCTTGCTATTCATGCTTCCTATGGTATAAACTGGTTTTGCTTTTGCTTTTAAAACAGATTTCTGTTTCTCCTCTTACGCTGGAGGGGAAGTTAGAATTGAGACTGCACAAGCAATACTGTCTTTATGTGTACCTTGAGGTGCACAGTGATTTCCACACTGATCTAGTTTAGACGTCTCACACACATGTCAGTAGGTTACAATGAGACATCTGTAGAAGTCATCATTCATGGAGGTTTCCTCCACTCCTTTTACAGGTCATTCCACTACCAAAGTCTGGCACACATGATCCACTCAGGGGTGGCCACAGCTCTCAGCCTGGTACACCCAGAGATGATGTACTTTCATCTCACTGTATGTTTTCTGATTTATTGTAGTCCAATTTTGGCTTATCTTGATGCACTGGGCTGAAAACTTGGTGATATAAAAGCTCATTCTCTTATAAGCATATCAGATGTCCTTGTTTCATGAGCAGCAACAACAGTTAGAGCAGTCTGGGCATCAGCATAGCTTCAGCTCCAGAGTTAATCCATCGCCACCAAGTGCTTGGCCCTGCTCAACCTGTAGATGATTTAAAAACCTGCATTTCTGAGCCTGGGTGATTCCATTAACCAGGCAGGAGCTACAAATGCTAATCAAACAGCAAACATTCTTTTCCACCTGTTTGGAGCCACGTACCCTGATAAAGTGTGACAAAGACTTAGCAGGGAGAAGTAAGGCATGGATTAAAGAAAGGACCTATCAATATGATTGAAAAAAACCCTTGCAAGATCCTAGGAAGGGGGAAACGTCTAGACTGGAAGAAAGATAGGAAGTTTTCAAGTAAACCAGCTGCCATTAAGTGTTACCATCACTATTTGGAAGGGGAGAGAGTTGGTGTTGATGCCGGCATCACAGCTGAGTCAAGAAAGCACTAGGAGGACAGGAGGAATAAACCCTAACCCCTTGCCTCCTTGGAGATAGTTGCTTTAGCAAGAGCTCTCTTCAAGACTCTTGAAGCAGCCAGCATCTTGAGCAGAAGACTGTTGCAGATGAGTGAACAGATCAGTCAGAAATTTTTATGAGAGCAACAGCAATTTATATAGGAAAATGCTTCTGAAAAATGTCCTGAGAATCAAGGACCTCTAGTTAGGAATGTGTCTGAGATGCTGAGACCACTACCTGAAGCTTAAACTGAGAAGAAAGCATTGTGACTTCTCAAATCAGATTTAACTACACATCTTTCTAAGCATTAGAAAACAACAGGTGGGGAAACCCTCTCTCTTGAAATTAACTGGAATCTTTCTGCTGGCTGAGAACCAGAAATGAATCCCCACATCATGGAAAAGGGCTCTGCAACAGGGAAAAGGAGTCAAAAGGCTGTACTGAATAGATCATCTCAACAATTTCTACGATTCAGCAGCATGAAGTGATTTTTTTAACAGGCCTCCGGGGAGTAACTGTCTTCTCTGAGTGAGGGGAAAGAAGTGTAAAGAACAATCAGACATGACTTTAGAGAATACCAACAGCTAATGGTCTTTTGTTGTGGAATTGTTGTTTCTTTCTCTGAGGGCCTGCCTGCCTTTGCAGAGAACAAGAGACACATCAGAGAACCCATATGTTACACTGTATCTGTAAATTATGGGCATAAAAAATATGAGAACAGGGCAGCAGAGGTTTCTTTAACATAGATAAACCCTAAGTAACTACCATGTATGGCAATTTAGAAGTATTTACAAGCAAAGCTAGCCAAGAGCAAGACAGAGCCACTGATCACAGCTCTGCCCCTCCACCCCAGGTGCCAAGGGCAGGGCTCCTCTTAAAAAAGGATCTCAGAGAGCTCTGATCTGTCTCTTTTTTCCCTGTTTCCTTAGAATTATAGAGACCTTGGAGTTGGTTTATCAGAGAGCAGGCAGAGGCTAGTGGGCATCTCTGGACCAAAAAAAAAAAAAATCTATCATGAAATATATGTGCAACTGCAGGTAAAATTCACAGTGAAATTTATTTATTTATTTATTTATTTAATTAAAAGTATTCAAGAATGATCTGCAGATTTTCAGGACTGGATGTTACTGATTCCTAGTGACTACGGACCCTGCTTTCATGTGATTCATATTTGTGATGCATAAGCTCCCGCTATCTATTTTTATTTATATAGCAGAGTACAGGTGATCTAAAACAGAATTAGCTTTTAAACATTTCAGCATGTGAAGAAATGACACTTCTTTTTGACAAAACTAATAATTTCCTTGAGCTCTGCAGCTTCAGGAGCTGTAATTCAAAAGGATATATGAGAAGAAACAGACCAAAAAGCCCTCCAGTCCTGACTGCTGAATACAACTGGAGTCTTCCTGTCATCTTTGCTACTATCCTCCCTTATCACCTCTTATAGAAAAAATACTTTTTGCATCACTGAGAAAGATATGACCTCAAAATCCAGCCATAAGGTTTAAAACTCTCATAAGAATCCCTTTTGTTGGATATGTTTAATTATAAGCAGTAGGGTGGATCAGTTCCTGAAGCTGTGAAAAAAAAGGCCAGGAACAATCAACTTAGGGGATACCAAAATGAAGTGTCAAGCACCATATATCCCATACCTTGGATACATGGTCTCCTTGTCCGGACTGGGCAGTTCTGGTGCATCTGAAGAAGAGTGTAGCACAGTTGCCTGGAGCCAGTTTTGCAGTTCCACTGTTCTTGGCACGGCCTGGGCAGTCCCCTCCCAACCACAGCAGCTGCCAGTGGTCTCAAAGGACTATGGTAGCAGCTGGGAGAATCACTAGCACCAAAAGGGTGTTTTGGATATGCTCCTTTCTATTCTGAGCTGCAATGACCCTACAACGTAGTAGCGCCAAAGAGATCACTGCAGCCCACTATGCCCTTAGGAACTCCCGACAAAAAGGACTATCCAGCACGCTGACATTAAAACATCTCTCAGACCCGACAACTAACCCACAGTATTTCAAAGTATTTTTTTAAACTATTAACAATAGCCACTGTTTTACAGCATTTGAAACACTAAACTGTGTCTGGATTTCTTGTATATTTACCACAGCCTCCATCAAGCGCAGGTTACACAAGAAATCCTAACTCTGGAGAGCGAAGGACAATGTACATCTTCACTTCCTCTGTCAGTAGAGTCTTGCCTGTCTGCTAATGAACCAGACTGTCACCACGCTGCAAGTATGACCTCTTAGAAACATCAGAGCCTAAGCCTTACAGCTCTATTACAAGAATCACACGAGCCCAGCCTCATAATCCATCCATAGCTCAATTTGATGGGAAAAAAACCTCTCCTTCTCCCCTATAATAATTCAGACACTTGAGTGCAAATATGGGTGTGAGTAGGATGCACACCCAGCACAGAATTAATGAGGCACCTATCATCCGGAAACATCCACTTCTGTAAAAGACAAGGCGAGGTCTCCAGTTTCGCTGTCCTGCAACACTGTTCAGTCATTCATACAATGAGAACGGAATATCTCCATAACCAATTATCACTACAGTTTCCATATTCAAGCAACCATTCAAGAAAAGTGAGCACAGATTCTGCTAACTCTTCATTATCAAGTTTTACCATTTTCAGATGTTTCTTTATCCATTGAGGAATCTATCCCCATGAATAAGACCTAAAGGATCATCATTATTGCTATAATTGAACAGATACACTTCTGATGAATTGTCTTTTAAAAACTCTTCTGTATTTCTGTGTCAGAGAGAGAGATCTGATGCAGAGTTAAAGCAGAAAACCACATTTCTCCAAGTAAATTGAATATTTAGGACAGCTCTGTGACTTAAATTGTGTCCTGTGTTAATAACACATGCCACAACATTTAGTGATAGTAGATTCAGGGAAGTGTTGCTTTAAAACCACATTTTTTGTCATTAGTGTCTCATTTGGCTTTGTCATTAGTGTCTCATTTGGCTTGAAAAAACTTAAAAAAAGAGACACTTCCTGAGTTCTATGTTTGGTCTTTTTGTACATAATACTCTGTTATGATGGGCAGGTCATATTAAAAAGTTTATCTGATGCTAAATTGAGTAATGACCAAACAAAATATCAATTTCAGTTGAGGTCTATATTCTTCCTGAATAACTGGAAACAAAGGTGCCACACATGTGTTTCCATGAGGGTATTTGCTTATTTTTTAAGTCTTTAATATTTAAGTTATCATCTTTCAACTTTCTATTCCAGCTCACTATTATGCCTTATACAATATATGCCTAGTATAACTAGACACATTTGATATCCATAGCTTTGCAAATCATCCATCTCCTGGCTTGAAATTTTTCATGCAATTTTCTTCACAGATCTCTAACATAACTGAGAAGGAAAGAATCAAAATTGCATCCAAGAGAAAAAAAAAAAATAGAAACAGAAAATCTTTTTATACTCTATGAGAACAAGAGCAGGGAATAGTTAAAGATGCTCATGTCTGAAATGGGAAGTCTGGGTAACAAAAATATATGCATATACGATCTCCCCTGAATCTTAGTACAGGGCTCAAGAGGAGAGAAATACAAAATTATATACATTTTTCAGAGCAGACACAACTTTTGCACAGGACCAGTTACAAGACTTAGCTCCAACATCTTCATGCCTTAGTTTGCCACCTGTTGACTGGGAATAAATACACCCATATAATACAGTGCTTACAATGATATTTAAAGAATGTTGTGAAGTGCTCAAAAACAATAATGATGGAATAATGAAAAAAAGTTCAAAGGTAAAAAATTGCTAACATGCTACTGCTAAGAAAATTTGATTTGATTTTGGATCCCTTCAGAAAATTCTTAGTCACAAAATTTATATAAATTATATGATTTCTCACTAATGTTTAATTAGCTGCCAAAAATGTGTTCAAGCTAAAAAAACCCAAACATTGTCACAGACGCACAATAACTAAATTGAAGACAGTATATTGCTCAAACCTGGAACATGAGAGATCTGGTTTCCAGTCCCGGCTCTGCTACAGACTTGCTATATATAGACAGAGTAAAGCCTGTATACTAGTATAAACTCCATGAAATAGGACGGTAATTTTCAGACTTGTGATTATGCCCAATTAACAGTAATTATTACTGTTAAACCATCTCTTGGAAGTTCACAATCAGCTGCTGTTAACAACAGTTTTAATATTTATGGTACCATCTACTGCTTAGACTTTTTTACACAGCATTAATAAAACCCAAGCTTTAATGATGGCTGGCACCTACACCACCACCTTATTTTAAAATAGTCTCTAAGCCTTAAAGAAATATGACTAACCTGACAAAGGGACAAGACTAGAGGGAAAAATCTGCTAAGTGTGTTTTTGTTTGAACTAGTTCTATGGCACTGCTTTACAATGTTACCAAACACAGCAGCTGATCCAAGCAAGTCAGAAAGCGGACATGTTCGTGTTGTCAGTCATCATATGTGTAGGTACCCAGCGCTGCTCTCTGTGGATTAGAGTATCATGGCAGTCAAACTGAATTTTGGCACTGGATATAATTAAGAAATTGTCTCAGGATAGCCTTGCCACTATGCTGTAAGGGATTCTTCAACTAGAAAAGAAACCGATCCAAATTATCACATCTGGTTTTATCATGACTGAATACTCTGTATTTACACATCCGCACCTACTTGAGAAAATGAAGGTTATGTCATTAAAAATCAAATAATAAGAAAAGTTATATCGTAACATCTCTCTGGCTACCTCATCTGAATCTGGATCATTCCTACAGTCAGAGAAGCATGAGTAACAGGGATCATAGGTCTCTGTGAGCAATAATGGACTTTGTTATCAGTTTACTTGATAATTAATTTTCATTTATCTACAAAGGAAGCCTGAACATTTCGCTAAACTACGGGATTCCACATAGAGCTGAGACTCAAATGTAGGTATATCTTGTATAATCTTTTGGCAGGTCACGTAATCTCTCTTACTTTCCCCTCCCTTTGGAAGCAATATTTCGTACTTTGTCTGCTTTGACTGTTACGATGGTAGTGTACTTGGAATAGGGACTGTCTTTTCACAGCAGTCAACTATTTACTTGTGACCTATGAAAGATACTGACACAGAAATAATATATATTTAAAATGCCACTCATCAAATGCAAAATGATTACTGCATTCTATTTAAGTTGCAGTTTTATGACAGGAATAGGCCATTGCATGCAATCATTTAGTATCTTACATTAGAAAAGACCTCTCTGTTCCAGCAAAGCTGGGTAACAGCATCAGGAATAGTAAAATATTACTTGGCTCATAAGATCTCACAAACTGTGAAGTATTGAGTGGTTTGTGGGTTTTGGCAAATGTTTCAGGTCAGCAATTCTTAAATAATGGTGATTCATGAAGCCTTATCCCATAGATCTCCAGGATAAAATATTTTAGGAATGCACCTACTAAAGTGTTATCTCAAAGGAGTGAAAAGGGAGGGGAAAAAAAACAAAAAAACAAAATATAGCCTCAAAAATGAACTTCCTTACAAAACAAAAATCTAGTCCTGTTTCAGTGGAAGCTTTTATCACATCACCTGCGTGCCTTACAAACTTTAACGATTTAATCCTCTATGCTCTTGTGAGTGAAGAAGTATTATCCTTTGTATTATACTTAGAGGAAATCATAGACTGTAAAGTCCAAGCATTCCAGTACATTTAGTGATTTCTAAGGGTCTGAGTTTCTGACTGCTCAATTCTAGGTTTACCTTCCAGGAATACTGTATTTTTTGCAGTTCCTCTTCGTAAGGAGTTACCTTCTTAAGTATACTAAATACCTCATTCCTTTTTGCTGAACTAGGCATCCCGATTAAAACAAACTTAGAAAATACAATTTTAACAATATACCTCTAATAAATAGGCCCTCTTACATCTGTTTGACCACAGATCAAGAAAGAACCAACTAGTTAGTTAGTCTAATCTTGCCTGATTTTTGCGGACCAACAATCCTACTGTTCATGCACAATGTTCCTTCAGAGATGCCTTCTTTCTCCAGATTAAGTCTGAGCTGTAGAAGAAATAGTAGTTTCTATTACCACACAGCATCCACACAAGCATCGACTTGTAATATTTTACTCATGTTTCTGCACACATTCCTCAGCTACCAGCATACCAAGGAAAAAGTCAAATCTCTCTGATCTCAGCAGTGTGCCGTTAGAAAATGGAAGCATTTGGTGATTAATTTCTACATCCCCCATACCGAGAAGAGAATTAGAAGTGACCCAGGCAAGTCGAAAACTCCTATTACTTTACAGGAAAAGTGCACTAGTTTAACTGTTACTGACCCACAATAAAACTTAATAATAAGGAAATAAAAATCATAAACTCAACACATATATATTGACATCTATATATAACATTTTTATAACATTGGGCTTTTAGAAAAAATAGTTTTAGAGTTTTTCTCCTTTAATAACACAGTTAAGCTGCCTTGGGATAAAATCCCAAACAAACAGAACAAACCATATCCGTTAAAGAAAACTCCTACCTACAGTGAGGCTGTCTCCATGTGCTGGTCTTTGACAGGAATCAGTCGCTTTCTCTCTCACACACCCCTTCAGTTACAGAGAGAAGATGAGCTCTGCAATCATAAACCCTGAGTCAGCAGAAGGAATGATACAGCAGAGTCTTCTTATTCATAGAATCATAGAATCACGGAATGGTTTGGGTTGGAAAGGATGTTAAAGATCATCTAGTTCCAACCCCCTGCCATGGGCAGGGACACCTCCCACTAGACTAAAAACCCATCCAAACTGGCCTTGAACACTTCCAGCTATGGGGCATCCACAGCTTCTCTGGGCAACCATTTAGTTTAAATCTACCCTCTTTCAGTTTAAAGCCATTCCCCCTTGCCCTATCACTACATGCCCTTGTCAAAAGTCCCTCTCCAGCTTTCTTGTGGGCCCCCTTTAGGTACTGGAAGGCCACTTAAAAGATTTCCCCGCAGCCTTCCCTTCTCCAGGCTGAACAAGCCCAACTCTCTCAGCCTGTCCTCACAGCAGAGGGGCTCCAGCCCTCGGATCATCTCTGTGTCCCTCCTCTGGCCCCGCTCCAGCAGCTCCGTGTCTCTCCTGTGCTGAGGCCCCAGAGCAGGAGGCAGCACTGCAGGGGGGTCTCACCAGAGCGGGGCAGAGGGGCAGAATCCCCCCCTCGACCTGCTGCCCACGCTGCTGGGGATGCAGCCCAGGGCACGGTTGGCCTTCTGGGCTGCCAGCGCACATTGCCGGCTCATGTTGAGCTTCTCATCAACCCACACCCCCAAGCCCTTCTCCTCAGGGCTGCTCTCAATCCATTCTCTGCCCAGCCTGTATTTGTGCTTGGGATTGCCCTGACCCATGTGCAGAACCTTGCACTTGGCCTTGTGGAACTTCATGAGGTTTGCATGGGCTCCTGTCAAGATCCCTCTACATGGCATCCCTTCCCTCCAGTGTGTTGACTGCACCACCCAGCTTGGTGCCAGCAAACTGGCTGAGGGTGCACTCCATCTGCTGTCCATGTTGCCAACAAAGATGTTAAACAGCCCCAGTCACAATACTGACCCCTGAGGAACGCCACTCATCACCAGTTTCCACTTGGACATCAAGCCATTGACTGCAACTCTTTGAGTGCGACCATTCAGACAATTCTTTGTCCACTGAGTGGTCCGTCAAATCCATGTCTCTCTAATTTAGAGACAAGGATGTTGTGCAAGACAGTATCAAATGCTTTGCACAAGTCCAGTAGATGACATCAGTTGCTCTTTCCTTACCCACCAACGCTGTAATCCAGTTGTAGGTCACCAAATTCGTCAGGCATGATTCACCCTTAGTGAAGTCATGTTGGCTGTCACCAATTACCTAATTTTCCATGTGCCTTAGCATAGTTTCCAGGAGGATTTGCTCCATGATCTTGCCAGGCACAGAGGTCAGACTGACCAGCCTGCAGTTCCTCAGGTCTTCCTTTTTTCCCTTTTTAAAAACGCAGGTTATATTTCCTGTTTTCCAGTCAGTGGACGTTTCACTGGACTGTCATGACTTCTCAAATATGATGCACAGTGGCTTAGCAACTTTATCTGCCAGTTCCCTCAAGACCTGCAGATGCATCTCATCAGGTCCAATGGACTTGTGCACCTTCACGTTCCTTAGATGGTCTCGAACCTGATCTTCTCCTATAGTGGGCAGTTCTTCATTCTCCCAGTCCCTGCCCTTGCCTTCAGCGATTTGGGTGGTGTGGCCAGAGCACTTGCCGGTGAAGATTAAGGCAAAAAAGCTGTTGAGTCCCTCAGCCTTCTACATGTCCTGGGTAACCAGGTCTCCCATTTGCTTCTGGAGAGGGCCCACATTTTCCCTAGTCTTCCTTTTATCACTGGTATACCTTTAGAGGCTTTTATTATTGCCCTTGATGACCCTAGCCAGATTTAATTCTGTCAGGGCTTTAGCTTCCCTAACCTGGTCCCTGGCTGCTCAGACAATTTTTCTATATTTTTTCCCTCTGTAGGCTTCCTTTTTGTGTTTGTCCAGGAGCATCTTGTTCATCCATGGAGGCCTCCTGGTGTTTTTGCCTGATTTCCTCTTTCTTGGGATGCATTGCTCATGAGCTTGGAGGAGGTGATCCCTAGTATTAACCAGCTTTCTTGGGCCCCTCTTCCCTCTAGGGCTTTATCCCACAGTACTCTACTAAGCTGATCCCTGAAGAGACCAAAGTCTGCTCTCCTGAAGTCCAAGGCAGCAAGCTTGCTGTGTGCCCTGCTCACTGCCCTGAGGATCTTGAACTCCACCATTTCATGGTCACTGCAGCCAAGGCTGCCCTTGAGCTTCACGTTCCCCACCAGCCCCTCCCTGTTGGTGAGAACAAGGTCCAGCACAGCACCTCTCCTCATGGGCTCCTCTATCACTCAGTAGAGGAAGTTATCTTCAACACACTCCAGAAACCTCCTGGATTGCTTGTGCTCAGCTGTGTTGTCCCTCCAACAGATACCAGGGTGGTTGAAATTCCCCACGAGGACCAGGGCTTCTGAACATGAGGCTGCTCCTGTCTATAGAGGGCCTCAGCCGCTCAGTCTTCCTGGCCAGGTGGCCTGTAGCAAACTCCCACTGTAATGTCACCTGTTCCTGCCCTCCCTTTAACCCTGACCCATATGCTCTTCGTGGGCTCCTCATCCATCCCCAGGCAGAGCTCCATGAATCCCAGCTGGTCACTGACAGAGAGGGTGACACCCCCACCTTGTCTCTCCTGCCTGATCTTCCTCAAGAGCCTGCAGCCTTCCATTCCAACACTCCAGTCATAGAAGCCATCCCACCATGTCTCTGTGATGCCAGTAAGATCACAGCCCTGCAAGCGTGTGCACATCTCTAACTCCTCTTGTTCGGTTCCCCTGCTACATGTGGTTGTACAGAGGCATAGAAGTTGGGTCCCCGATGAAGCTGACTTACTGGCTGGAGTGGCTGGAATTCTGTCCTGCTGCTCTTCAGGTGCTCTCCTGCTGCCCCGCGATCCTTCTGCAGGCTCTGCGCATCTATTGCTGACATTGCCATCAAACTGGTAGGAGTGGGATGGATTGAGGTTCTCCTCCCCCAGCAACTCTTGTTAAAAGCCCTCTCCACCAGCTTAGCAAGGCTATGGCCAAAGATGCTCTTCCCCTTCTCTGACAGATGGAGCCCATCAGCCCCCAGTAGACCAGGATTCTCAAGCAAGTCCCCATGGTCTAAGTAGCTGAACCCCTGGCTGTGGCACCGGTCCTGTAACCATTTGTTGATTCACCAGATTCGACTGGCCCTATCAAACCCCTTCCCTTTGACCAGCAGGATCAATGAAAAAGCTACCTGTGCTCCAGAGTCCCTTACCACCGCTCCCAGGGCACTGTAACCCTTCTTGACGCTCCCTCCTCAGGCTGCTCCTGGCTGTATCAGGTCTGACATGCTGGTTTTCTGCCAAAGTGTTGCATGGGGGTACGGCTTGTGGGAGACATGAAGACTCTATGTTTAAAGGGGTATCAGGAATTTTGAGGCCTCTCTAGAACAAGGATATAATGGAGTCACAATGTTTTGAGAGCTTAAAATTAGACTTTTTTTCCTTTTCTTGACAAGAACTGTAGTCTGATGAAAAACAGTCTGGCATTAAAGAATGGAATTATATTGAGGTCCTTTTTAAAATAAATAAGAATTAGGAATAGCAATTGTCTAACTGTTTTAGACTTTTAAGTAATCAATTCTTTATATAGTAGCTGGTGACCACCTAATGGATCAGTCATACTTTCTGCACTGCTTGAAGTATTTTCTTCTAAATACCTATGCTCACAGCTAAGTTTTATCCCTTTTCCTCAGCAGGCTCTGCCCTAGCCATCTCCCTTTCCTCAGGGTTTCTTCCTCATAACAATTCTGCAAAACTGAAACAACTTACTAAGGAAAACACCACCTGTGCTCACAGAAGCACTTGTTTGCCCAAGAATGAATGCTGAGACATGTTTCCCTTGGACGAACAGTAAAGCTTCATGTCTGATAAGACCTGACCTCATTTCAGGCACTACCGTGTGCTTTATTCCCTCTACTAGTTAGGGATCTGGAGCAATACAGCAACCTCAAAAACAATTCCAAAGGGTACTTGGGTATCCTTAGAATAGGTCTTCTAAGTTAATTGCAGTATTGTCTCTACGGGAATTTCAAGTAGATAGCCTGAAGGCAGGAATATGACTCTCATCAGTAAGGACTAAAACCAGGACCCAGAAGGCCCTGTCTGCATTCACTTCTGAGATGCAAAGATAGGCAGCAATGCATGGTACAGATGGTTATTGCCAACTGGTTGAGAGATGTAGTTTTGCTACATTTGAGGCAGATGGCAAGCTGAGAACTGGGCGTAGTCTTGGAAGATGAATCTTTCTAGTATTTTTTAAGTCCTGAGAAGAAACCACATTTTTCAATTGCCTAATTAACTGGTGTTAAAACCAAATTATGATCTGTACTAAATAATTTGAACTGTTTGACAGGACTTGTTTGTTCTTTGGTCAAACAAAAGAACCCTTGAATCTCTTGGAATTCCCTGCAGTTTTATGTAACTGAAGATATACTCTATTCCCCAACTTAATAAACTGAGGCAAAGAAATCAGGAGAGTCCTACCGAGACAATGTTCTCCTGGCTTTCATAACCCGCATGAAACAGAAGGCTCATTCATGAAATATTCTTCTCCTAAAATCCTCCTATTTATGCGTATCACTTCCTTTTGAAGCCACAACTACTCGGCCTTACTCCACAGAAACCGCTATATTAAGAGCTAGAATACGCTGTGGCAGGGTCTGTAACTTTGGACAGGCACCCGGATCCTCCCGTTGCTGCTGTGACAACGCTCCAGACGGCGACAACACACCCTATGCCAACGCACAGACCTGAAACCACTCCCGGACCCACAGCCCTCGGCCAGGGCAAGCACCGGCAACCCGGCTTGCGCGGCCTCGCCGCCCCGCGCTGCTGCCCGAAGGACAGGCTGCTCAGCCCATTCCTGTCCCTCCTCAGTTTGAAGGAAAACCCTGCCGCGACGGGCGGGCCGCGCCCCCTGCGCGCCGCAGTGAAGGTCGGTCGGGCTC
>KL267341.1:8269-45657 GCA_000699545.1 Podiceps cristatus
GGGGGGATTAGGGGTGGCACGGAAGAAAAACAAGTGGAAGAAGGGTATTTTTTATTTTATGACCAGACTCAAGACATTTTTCCAGATCTGAAAATTTCTAAATGAAACGTAGGATAGGATGACAGTGTTCAACGGGCACAGTAGCAAATTTCCTCAGTGGAAGAACTGATTGTTAGTGAGATACTGCAATTAGAGCAAACCAGCAGTCCACTGAAAGGCAGGCATAATTTATAAATGAGATTGCTTATACAGTGACCGGTCAGAATTATTAGGAGATCACTGTAGCAATACAATAAAAAGCACAGATGTTCAAGGACCCTGCCAAGAGGTGCAAAAGAGGAAACTTTTTACTGAACAGAAGAAAAATTAGCACTATCATGATTATCATGAATCTTATAATCAAATGTTTTCATTATAACTACAACAGACTTGATTGTGTAAATTAGTTTTCTGACCCAAGTTATGGATTAACCTTTTGCATAGGCTTGACTTCTCCCACAGTCCAAACTTAAACGCCTAATAGACCCTTATGTAATTGCGGGAGCAAAATACGAGGCTTCATTGAATCCACATGAAATTTATAAATCCTGTTATTTTAAAAAGTTACTTAGGCATAATATTCTAGCAAGTTTTTTGAGCAAGGAAAGGAAAAAATACAAGAGGGCATAAGCAGATAGTCAGTATCTATCAAGTAGCTATGCTTAAATAGCTGTCCAAAACACACTTCCTACAGAAAACCTTATTTCCTATAAAAAGAAAACGACGTTTCCCACACAAAAAAACTCCAAACCACTATACACTAGCATCTGTACATTTCCATTTACAGAAACACCCAAACCACATATAACAAAACCTTTCTAAAGTCCTTTACTTGCAACCTGTTTATTTGCATACTTTCTACGACGCAACAAACAGATGCTGTTTTACACTGACTCCTTCTTACTGCTTTCACCCATGGCTGCCTCATGTAGAACAAAACCGAGACAGAACTAAGATGACAGTGTTGAAAATACGTTATCTAATAAGTAATATGAACGGATAACATTATCAGGTCAAGACAGCTTCAGATAAACTCCCAAGTGAATTCTTACAATTTTATCTCCCTGTTCTTAGCCATAAGAATAAACTCTAGTAAATAAAAAGAAAGATCAAAGAACATTTAAATTTTTAAATGCAACCACAGAACTTACTTGTACAGTTTGTTACATTTTTATATCCCAACATCATATTTTACATTAAGTCCAGATTGTACAGTGGATTAGGTTTAGATTTTTAAAACAAAAATAAAAAGCAAACAAAAAAGAACAAGACTGGAAAACTTCTAATTGAATTCGATTAGTCCGCCAGCTTTACAAGTTGAATCAGCTCACATCTGGGGGAAATTGTGCCTGGGTGCACAGAAACAGGAAAAGAGAAAGTCTTCCTGAAGTAATCCTCCACTCAGCTTCATGGAAGCCTCTCTTTGAGGAAACCATATGCCAAGGGAAGGTAGATAAAGAACAAAAGGGCTGTTCGTATCTTCAGCTCCATAAATAGAAATTTTACTGTCCCTGAGAATATTCTCACTTGATTTGCTTTCCTAGAGAAAAAAAATGAGGTTGGCGAGGGTCTAGTAGGAACAGAGGTCCTGACAGCTAGGAAACCAGTTAGTCACCACAAATCCTATGTTTGCAGCTTAAAGGAGGAACCTCGTGTCCACAGTTCAAAAGGAAAAAAGGTAATTACTAGATGAAATACTTGATTTTGCTTCTCACCCCTCCATAAAGGGTAAACAAGCTAACCAACCTTCAGACACTGAATCTTGCTCTGTGTACTTGCCATCCAAACACACAATGTTTCCTTCTCTCCCTCCTAACCAAACCAAAACCACAGAGCAACCAACTCCCAACACCAGTGCTGCAGACACTGCCCGTGGAACGTTACTATCTTTAAGTCCCCTTTGATGCACACTGGAAAGTCTCCCATTATCCTTCAGGTTCAAAACTAATAGATCTTTCTGCCCTGGAATAATTGTTAACCGCTATGGGGACAATATGGTTTCATCTTTTCATCATAGCATTATAGAACGGTTTGGGTTGGAAAGGACCTTGAAGACCATCTAGCTCCAACCCCCCTGCCATGGGCAGGGACACCTTCACCTAGACCAGGCTGCTCAAGGTCCCGTCCAACCTTGAACATCCAGGGATGGGGAATCTACAACTTCCCTGGGCAGCCTGTTCCAGTGCCTCACCACCATCATCATGAAGAATTTCTTCCTAATGTCTAATCTAAATCTACCCCCTTCCAGTTTAAAGCCATCATGAACATTTTGTCTATTTTTGAAGTTACGTATTTTTAGTATACCTTTAAAAAAAACCAAAACAAAACACAACACCTACAAGGTGTGCCAAGACTTACTTTACTTCATGTCTCAAAGATTCTGAAACAACCTTGTGACCAACTAATATCCCATTTTTTTTTAGTCTTTAAATAGCTACACTTCTCCTTTTATTCACTTAAAAGTATAAGTTTGTCACAACAGCTTCATTTTTTTTTCATTAAAAGCATGAATACAATGTAAAATGAATATAAAGTTAAAGCAAAAAGATGAGACAGTGCTGCATGAGAACTGAAGTAAATCAAACGCTGCCAAGAGGACAAAGTACAACTACCAGATGGCAGCACATTCAGTTCTTAAGCAAATCTAGGGAGTACTTCATGTGTTTAGCTTTCTTATTACATGCTCAGGATGTGCTTTGGACAGAATAATTTATAAAACAAAGTTTTTCCATTCATTACCCTATTGAGATGAAATTTAATGAAAGACCCTGGACATCACATACTTAATGAAATTGCTTTCTACCACCTTACTCCTTAAAGTACCACCAAACCCATATATTCTTTAGAAATACACAATCACTCAGAGGTCAACAAGCTTTCTAGCTGGGTACATGCTTCGACCATAAGAACCATCTGACCACCTATTCTCAATTTATTTTCTAGGCTGTAATAGTCTATTTTGGCAGCAACAGCCATCCTCTGCTGCTCTGTCTCCTGGGAAGCTCTCCTCCAACATGGTTTGAATGTACAGCTGCCATATGACACGAAAAGGTGCCCTGCAAAATAACACACACTCCAGAACGATTGTCCTTGTTGGTAAAAAACAGAAATACAGACATACTGATGGTGTGCTTCTGGCTCTCAGGCACTGAAAATACCGATTTGATACGTAAGTTGCTTAGGAAGCTAACAGTTTTCCAAGCTCAAATTCATTCTGTGGGTTAAGTATATTACTATACATGTACCTAAAAACATTAATATAATGCATTAGGAAAAAAATATCAAATTTTAAGAAAGTTGAAAACTAAAGAATTTTAATCTCTCTAAATCATTCATACATGTATTTAGACAGTCTAAAGCCATGTACCAACTAATCATCTATTCAGCTCGGCACCCCAGGCTTTTGTAGAGGAATTCTAAAGTACTGCCATACATCTTAAAATGTGTTTTTTAACATTCTGAATTGTAGGTGCTAAGCCAGGTTATTGCACTTATATTTGCATACCTGGATATACAATCCCATCTTCTCTGCTCCATTCTAAAATACGTTGGCCAAATATGAGGAGAGTTCCAGAATACTGGCTTTATGTAAGAACTCAGCTGAAAAAAATGAACTTATCCTCCCATCTTAAAGCCCATAATTTCCATGAAGGTCTATGAGCCAAACATTAACTAGTATCTTAGCACAGAAGGTTATTTCCAACAAATACAAATAATTTATTTTTATGAGAGAACTGGATGCTCTACTGTATGCACAGAGTTCGTTTCAAGCAAAAATTTTTGACTGATTCCCCAGTCTCCAGACAAGAGTGCAGATTAAAGAAAAAAAAAAAAAAGTATAAGTGACATACTTTTCCTGTCTCATGAAGTTAAAAGACTGTCTCTGTAGTCTGAAATGAATAACTGAATTATATGACTTAGTATTTCTGTTAACTAAACAGGCTCAGTAAATTTTTCCACTAATTTTCAAATTAGAATTAGGATTCTTCCAAGATGTATTTCTTCACCCAATAAACACTGGATAACTGCCCTTCTCCTGACAAAGGGCTTTCACAGACCTTTTACTCAAAGTAAAATGCAGAAGCCCATCATCAAAAAACCACCAACAATCACGACAATCAGCATTTGTCATATGTGTCACTTCAAACATAAAGGGAAGTAATTTTGCTATATTTTACAGTGTTAGTAAAGGCGAATAAATCTGATTATAACACCTGTATCTCAACAGAAAAAGTGAACTGGAAGTGATCTTTCTGTCCACTATTTCATACTGGAAAATGAAATAAACTGTCAAAGATAAAGTTTCTGTTTGCATATTGCAACCATAACATTTGGTATAGACAGTATTTCTTGCTGACAGCTGTTTCCAAACAGAGCAACATGCAACACTCTCCACTACTGTTTCCCCATATCTTGCAAAACAACTTGAATTTGATTCATTAGAAAGTGGAAAGAATGGCATATGTAGCTTTGCAATATTAAAACCTGCTGTAACATAAAGCTTAGTAATTCATGTTATAAGAATTGAATATCTGCCAAAGAGATATTTAAACTGGCACTGAATTAGATTACATTCAATATTACAACTAAATTTTTAGAAATCCATTGTCTAAGTCATCTAACTGTTACAAAAAATGAAACCTATGAAGATGAACTACAAGGATATCTCAAGAGTAATGCAACATTTACAACAATTGCAAGAGTTAGCAACATTTATACACAGATCATATAATAAACTTATACATATTAAGAACCACAGTGAGCTGACATATTATTTCAAATACCTACACATAACACAGGACCAAAACTGCACATTGTTGGTACTGAGGTTGCATCTTTCCCTGGAAAGAAAGCACCCTGACTTCAAACACAGCTGAAAACAGCGTGAAGCACCACCTATTTTCAAGCAAAACATCATCCACCACCAACTACTCTCAATCACTAAGACAACGTAAGAAACTTGGGAGATCCAGGAAGAAAAAGGAGTTCTGTGGCACATCCTGCACACTTACACTTTCTGCACACCGAATACAGTGGGCCTCGAGTGAACAAATACTCTGCAGACCCTGCCTGAGATAAGAGGGCTCCTGCTTGATTAGGCACAAATACACAACACTGAAGCAAAGAAAGGCTGCCTACCCTTAACCAGAACCTTCAAGAGATGCAGCTGGTACATGAATTCATATTGCAGGCATACGCTGCACCGCCATGGGAGATGGAAGAAATTCTTTTGCTTGCAGTGTCCTCCATTGGGCAAGCAGACAAGGAACAAGAAAAATATGAAGACTCTATAACCAATAGGATTCAATTAACTTGTAACCTACCCATTAACCTCCTTTCCTTCCCGTTCTTCATTTACATCTAAAAATCACATTAAGGTTGAATTCAAGGATTTATTTCTCCCCCTCCCAAATTACATGGTAGAAGGTCTCAAAGCCCTTCATGCAAACTGACACAAACTGCTCTACCAAATGCTACACCAACCATCAAGACTTCAAATATTGCACATCATCTGGGACAGTATGGATAGAAATCCAAGAAGCAACACTGTAGTCATCAGAATACAGCTATTTTCCCAATGGTGACAACAAAATTGCTTAAGCTCTTGAATGTAACCTAATCAGTTCAGGAAAATTGTAACTGATTAATTGACAGCTGCCAGGGTATCTTTAAAAAGGTCAGAGCTCTGGTAACAGGATGACCTTCTTAGCTGATGCTACGGTCAGCTGTTGGATCTATTATGGATCCATAAAAAAACCAAAACAAACAAACAAACAAAAACACACACACACAAAAAAAAAACCAAAACAAAACAAAAAACCCAACAAAAAAACCAAACACCCACATTTGGAAGGTTATTCTGAAGACTAATGTCTCAGGAAGAGAAGAAAGTGTGGGCAGGAAATCTAAAAGAACTAACTGCTTATCACAGATCCTGAATTTACATCAAGTAATTCATGAGTCAACATCACAATAACAAAAAGAAATAAACATACCTCCTCAGTTCATGAAGATGTTTAACCTCCCAGTCCTTCAATCTAGAAGTCTTAACCTTTGCTGGTGCAGCAGTTACTGCTACAAAAGGAGCTGGGTTTTTTCACCTGTTCTCAGGGTCGCGGCCAGAAACTTCCACAGCAGCCTAATGTTCTAACAGCCTCACTAATGGCTAAGAATACGGCCAGAAACTTCCACAGCAGCCTAGTATGTTCTAACAGCCTCACTAATGGCTAAGAATAGTTGAGTATCAGCTTATGTGACAATTCTACCATCAAATAGACTGCAATGCAAGAACTTGCTTCATGAGATCTCAGGGAGTCCATTCATCTTCCCAAAGAACAAGCCTAATGTTGAAACAATGTCATGGTATTGCTTCAGGAAGGAATTCTAGGACTGGCAACTTCTAAAACAGAATACGTGTCCCTTAAGCTCATCATAGCTGAGGCTCCCAGGCACCAGCCTGGATAAGTTGCACCAATAGGAGGTATAGGTTACTTCCAAGAAGTATATAAAAGAGTCAAAGCTATTTAGGTGAAAAGTTTGTTTCCTTCCATATCGAATATGTGGCTAATACTGGCACCAAGTGATTATAAAACTGCTTGTGTCAAGAGGGATGACAAGAAACAAAGAAGAGTACAGTTGAACCCGCAAGGATACGCTTTGATCAGCTGTTTGCGGCAGTGATGTAAGGGTTCAAGGTGTAAGAATCAGCGGGAAGTCACTGAGATACCCACTCTGCAGGCAGTGAGGACGGCATTGCCAGTGCTACCAGTGATGGAGGAGCTGAACTCTTTCAGCACTGAGAAAGCTAGAGGCAAGTAATAGGACATGCAACCAGAGATGACTGTGTCAGCAATACGGTGGGAACTTTGTTCATCTGGCAAGCCTCCACACTATTTTTAAAGTAATGTTCAACTAAACATTTTAAACCAATGTTCAACAGGAAACGGTGACTTTTCCAGGCAACTGGTTTTCCAAAAAAAGACTGGACACCTTTCCAGAAAGTATGCTTCAAATCAAACAATTATTAGTCACAGTGCAAAATTATTCCACAGTTCTTGCAGGCTCAGCCATTTTTCACATTTAGGCTGGCAAGTTAGCATTCCGGCAGTCTAGTTTGGAGGAGAGTGGCCGGCTACAGAACTCAGTCTTTTCTAAATCGGGAGGCAACAAACCCCCGCTGCAAGGATCCTCCCAAATCAGTACTTGGAGAGCTCACAGCGCGAAAAGCCACAAGCGCCGGCAGGTCAGGATGTACAAACCACTTCAAGGCTCCGATTGCACTTTCCTGTCCCACTGTTCGTTTAAGGAGCTGCTGATTGTTAAAATGGTCGAGAATGTTTCCACCTCTCGAGCATACCCAGGTCTGCAGGTGAGCTGGTATCTAGTTTGTAAGTGCCTAAGTGTTTGCCTTGTAAGAAAGGCCTCCTGTACCTCCACAATCTCTGGGGTTCAGAACCACCATTTGCTAGGTCCTGTTATGAACTGCACAAACCTCCAATGCACAGAGAATCACACTAAGATTATAAAGCAGGATCCCTTTTTTCTCTTAGTACGTACCCCTTTATATAATTACAATTCTAATATTAGTCTAGTTCATAACAGTAGACACTTAATCTTCTCACTTTCTAAAAGTCTTGCTATAAAAATAGGTTTTCATGTTCATTAAATTGAACCAGCACAAAAATCAGCCACCGTGATAACCCCTTGGTTTAAGAATAAAACTTGAGTCCTAGATTGATGAAAGAAATAAAAACTGAAGCTCTTTACCACCCTAGGAAAACAGGAAAGCAAGATGTTTCCCTAAAAAAAAAATGCTCATAAACAACTGATTTTATACTGTTATGAATTCTTACACCATTATTCTTTCACGGCAAGCACTCAAAATGAATTGTACCGAAACAGTTACTCTGTTAAAGAAAACGAATGTTGGTTTTTTTGTTGTGTTTTTTTTTCTTTACTTGCAATGCATTGTGTTCTATTTCAAGCCCAGTTTTCCATCTATAACTTAGCCCTAGTTGTAGCAGAATAAAATTCCAGCTTTTATAACAGAAGACTTTTTTTGATCAATAGAAGTCAGCAGAAAAGGCATTTGTGGTTTTTCTCTGGAAAGCATTTGTGACCACAGACTCAAAGGAGGAAGAAAGGGAGGGGGATTAACTCTTCATTGAAGGTCAAAAACATAATTTAAAGTGAACCAAGAAGAGCAGCTGTGTCTGTCAGCGCAATCAAGATTACCAGCTGGAGAATTTACCAGCAGTATGAAAACAATGCACACCAGATGTCAAATGTTGCAACTGTGAGTAGGAAAACATCTCTGGGCATGGCACTGTCATGCTAGTACTCATTACCAGACAGATTTCATATTTAGCATTTATTTATTAATTAGACACTACCAGGAAGAAACAATAGTATTTCCTTAGAAACAGCAGTGTAAGCCAGAGGCAGGTGTGCATACTGTAATAATTTAACATTGTGCATTCTAATAATTCTCCTTATTTCACTGTGGACACAATATAATGACTTTTAAACTAACTAGCGAATACTAGAACATCTACAGCTGAGCTTGCTGTAGCTTCATTCAGTTTGGCCCAAGCTTTTAGCTTGAGTTTGGAACATTTTCTAATAAATCTAAAATAAATATTAGGAAAACAAGTAAAAAACACACCCTAATCCATGGATAATTAACTAGAAAGAACTCTACATAAGCCATGAAAGTGAGTACTTCAGTAACGCCCCTACCAGCACTACCTTCACCAGCTGCTTTCTATCTTCCTCTTCCTTCTGGGCCATCCTTGCCTTTTTTCCTATACATTTTACTCCTTGAGGATGAACTCATTCATTCCCAGTGCTTTAACCAGCATGTTACACCATTCTTGTTGGTTAAAACATCTGATGTCAATGTCCTTCTTTTGTATGTTCTTTTATTATCTCACATCCTCTTTTGCATTTATCTCTCAAATGAAATGGGGGGATGGGGGGCGAGGGGGTGGGAGGGAAGAAAAAAAGGAGAGAGAAAGATTTGGGGTTTGTACTCTTCTCCCCCTCCATTGCTGATGGCTAGACTTTCTTCCTTGGCAGACCCACAAGTAGCCATTTCTGGAGAGAGCCAACAAATCTGAGCCCTCAAATTCTTTCCTTTTCCAGGCTTTAAAATTCATCCTTCTTTAAATTCTACCATCAAAATGCTGGATGTCTGTCTTGCTTTTATCTGCTGGCATAAACTTCCAAGCTGTCATCTCCTCCTCTAATACATGCAAATATTCCAGTAAAACACCCCTGCCTCTCCCATTAGTTTGACCATATCAGGGAGCCTTCTTATCCTAGCTTTTCCCCCCACTTTTGTCACTTCTTTTAACTAGTTCTGATTGTTCACTCTTAGTCTTGAATACCGATGGCTGCACATTTATAAATGTCTACAGAAATCACAATTTTTTCTCTGCAGCTTCTCCCATGTTCATTCTCATTGTCCAAAGCCCTCTCCTAAACGATCTAGTTGCTATAGCACAAAACCTGCCTTTTTCTCCTTTCAATGTTATATTACAGAATCACAGAATGATAGGGGTTGGAAGGCACCTCTGGAGATCTTCTAGTCCAGCTTCCTAAGAGTAAGTGGCTAGGTGGCTCTCATCCTCTTGGTTAATCCCTGCTATTTGATGTTAAGGATTTTTCCCCACTGTTAAACTCAGTCTTAACATATTATTTCCCTCATTCCAGGAAAAAAACCCCAAACAAGCAAGCAAAAACCCCAAAACTAAAAGAACCATGGATATTAATATCCAAATTGTTTACCACAGACACTATTCTGGGAATTCACAGTTTGTTTTATATCCTCTCCTTTCTTCCATAGTGCAAATGCTTTATGAAGGAAGACATGCCCATAGAAAAATAACGTTCCACCCTAAACAGCCAGTGTAACCAAATGAAGCTAAAGTTATTCAAATACAATTACTGTCAGCAGAGGAAATGGAAATGTGTTTGTGGCACCTTTTCCTGACATAATACATATGTTAGTGTAGGTTTAACTGCTGCGCGTAGGTTTGTTACCTGCTGCAATTTAAAAAAATGCCCAATCAATAGATACATTTAACTGCTTATGCACCCATTACTTTTTTGTTCTTAATGATAGAAATTTTTCATATATTTCTTTATCATTATTTCATACTTTCCTTAGCTTCTGCACTCGTTCTACTGTATTACAGCCTATTCTACATGGCTTACCTTTGCTTTGCCATCCTGTGCAGACATATATCCTACACACATGCTCTCTGTTGTATGGCTCCACAGAAATTCCACTATAAAGGAAAATGCAAGAAGTCACAAAAAATGCGTTGGTTTAAAATAAGAGATGTAATTTAACAAGATGGGAATCTTGAGAAACAAATAAAGCTTAAAATACAGTTTGGGAAAGGACAAAAAAACAAACTTGAAGAAAAACTACTTACCAGATTAACGGAATCTCAAAGGAAACAGCTATCAAAAAACCCAAGATTTTTCTGCACAATTTGCAGTCACAGACTGCAGAACTAATACCCAGAATGAGAATGTTACTTCAATGATATGGAGCCCCCAAGATGAGAAATATATCAACTGCAACTACAGTCAAAAGATAGAATAGACTTTTAAAGCAGAGGCCTGTTCCACCCATAAAGTAGAAGCAGACAGAATGTGCATTTGCTTGCCCTGAACTCAGACATAAGCACGACAATAGCATAAACCCAGATGGCGTACAAGGATTCTGTAGAATTCTAACCCTATCAACAGAATAACCAGTAACAAGCATTTTATCACAGAACTGAGCATAAATATATACATCCTATGTAACTACCAATGGGTAAATGGAGATTTGTGGTTTAGCTGCACAAGTAGGATACAGGAAAACATGCAGAAGTAGTAAAGTCTGCAAGATGAGAACCAAAGATACAGAGCAGGCAGGAGAGACATCTGGTGAAAGTAAAATAATCCTGCAGAAAAAGCAGGAGAGATGTCCAATGGAAGCAAAATAACACCGCACAATAGGCAAGAAAGATGCCTGGCAAAATTAGAGCAAGACCTGGTCCCAAAAGTATGTTGAATGACTTGTATCAGGAATAGTGTGGCCAGCAGGAAGTAGGGAAGGGATGGTCCCCCTGTACTGGGCACTGGTGAGGCTGCACCTCGAGCACTGTGTTCGGTTTTGGGCTCCTCACTACAAGACAGACATTTTGGTGCTGGAGCGTGTCCAGAGAAGGGCAACAAAGCTGGTGTGAAGGGTCTGGAGAACAGGTCTTATGAGGAGCAGCTGAAGGAACTGGGGTTGTTTAGTCTGGAGAAAAGGAAGCTGAGGGGAGACCTCGTTGCTCTCTATACCTGAAAGGAGGCTGTAAGTAGAGTGTCAGTCCCCTTTCCCAAGTAACTACCTATAGAATGAGAGGAAATAGCCTCAAGTTGTGACAGGGAAGGTTTTTAGGACTTAGGACAAATTTCTTCACCAAAAGGGTTATGGGGCACTGGAACAGGCTGCCCAGGGAAGTGGCTGAGTCACCATCCGTGGAGATATTTAAAAGATGTGTAGATGTGGAGCTTAGGGACGTGGTTTAGTGGGGGACTTGGCAGCGTTAACAGTTGGACCTGGTGATCTTAAAGGTCTTTTCCAACCTAAACAATCCTACAATTCTGTTCTATGACCAAAGCACTCTCAGGTCTAATCACCTTGACTTCTAGCACTAGCTATACAGAATCAGCTGTATGGTACTGTACGGTCACAGCTAATTTAGGAGTGTTAAAGACCAACTGTTGTGTTTGTAGTGATAAAGTTTAAGAAAACTAACCACTGCTAATGTGTATTGTTAATGCATGTTAATCCAGTGAGCTGCTGTTCTGAAGTTTGAAAGTGGCCTGATTTATCAATCGTTTAAACAGCCCATTACAGTGATCTTTAATTCTCCAATACATACACAGCTATCTTTATACAGACACAGATACCCCTACGAAGCTGCAACACAAAATTCAGAAAAAGAGCACCTTACTCATGTGTTTAGCTCCCATCCAGTGGAGCTTTATAACCAGCTACATTGTATTCTTCCTGCTTTAAGTCAAAAGCATTTTTCTTTTTGTTTATTAAGTCCATAATTGGGAACGGGGAGAAAGAGTAGCTGACTAGAATTCAGGGTGCTTCATAGCATACTGTAAAAGGTTTAAAAAAATGCACCGAAGTGTAATTTTTTCAATTGGGAAGGGGGAGAAAAAGAAAGAGTAGCTGACTAGAATTCAGGGTGCTTCATAGCATACTGTAAAAGGTTTAAAAAAATGCACCGAAGTGTAATTTTTTCCTTTGGATTACAGGAGGAGTCTTACATGAATTACACAACATGTCATCAAAACTATTTCCAGGTATTTCTTTAGATAGACTTTCACATACTGCAAAAAGCATCATTAGATGATTTTAAAACTTTTATTTGTTCCTATCCCTCACATTCCTTTAATATGGTTGACGAAGGTCACAGCATGCTGAGTATGCTTATCCTTTGAACCAGTTATCCTTGCATAGCAATTAACTCGGAGTAGAAGATCAAAGTTTAGACAATCCCGGCAAGACTTAAAGATTCTGACCGATATGTAGATATCATCATAAAAGAAAAATGAACTTCATTTAGGTATGTGATTTGCTCCCCCTGTAATAGATTCATGACTGATATCGCCAAAGGTTAGTCAAAAGCTTTCAGAGACTGAAACATATTTAGTGCATGTAACTGCATTCGGTGAGGCCAACCCCTCCCTAATACCCTAAAGGTTCAACTGTCAGTGAAAGTATTTATTTTTTTTGAAATAAATTTAATCTTATCTTTCAATTTTGAGAAGTTGGGCAACAGTTGCCTTCGATAACTCTAGGCATATTCTTTTAAGTTTTTAATAATTTTTTCCCTCTACACTGTCCACCAAAGGTAGCATGGATTAGCATGAAACATGGATATTGCTAGCTATTACAGGTAGTGGAATCATAATGAAAATCCTAAATTACATACTTATGTGAAGTCATTTCAAATATTTTCAACCATGTTATTAAATCACATTCTTGCAATTTATTTCAAGTTAAAAAATAATTTAAAAAATCATCCCTGCAACAAAGACATGAGATTTCGTTATTCTATACACTGAGTACTTCACTATTACACAACTTATTTTCATTCCAAACAACACAAATACTAAGTATGTTAAATTATACATTAACTCAGCATAAACTATACTCATGATGTACAATACTTGTGGATTTTCTTTATTAATTTTGCAG
Organism: Podiceps cristatus; assembly: GCA_000699545.1. Taxonomy (NCBI): domain Eukaryota; kingdom Metazoa; phylum Chordata; class Aves; order Podicipediformes; family Podicipedidae; genus Podiceps; species Podiceps cristatus. Next base: position 21,576 of record KL267341.1, read on the forward strand.
GAAAAAGTACCAAATCTTCCTTAATAGGAACATGTTTTCTTATATGAATGACAAACATTAAATGAATAGAAATATTTCTCTTACTTCCAAACATAAGGAATTGAAAGTTAAGCTGAGCTTGTTGGCTATTATTTAATCAAACTTGTATTTTTTGTTTCTTAACTCTTTTTTAGGGGATAGAATTTATGTTACAGGATGCTTTTCCACTAGATCAATAATGTTGCAATCATTCCATTCTTAAATCTGAAAACTGTAAATCAAACTTGCGACATTCTCTGTATGTTCAGCAACCCCTACCCTGATTCTGGAGTAAGGATTATGCAGTCTTGGCTTTCCAACAGTTGAAAGACAGAAGTAAGATGATTGTCAAAGTCTATTTGATAGTCTACTTCTTCCAAAAGATAAGCTATTCAAGCAGTCACTCTAACAAAATACAACATTAAAAAGCTATTTCTAAAACATTTTCCCATCCAAGCCTTCCAAAATTCCTTTGTTGTCCATCAGGATAATTCCAGAATCATCATCAGAATTGTAAGGATCTGCCTCCCAAATCTCTGGTTCTTTGTAATAATCAAATATAAATGAAACTCTTACGGAGGAGGTGTTGACCAAAAGCATAAACACATGAACTCCAACTATATTGAGCAAAATTACTTATTAGAGTGACTGACCAGAGGACAGACTCACATTGGACCAACACAGGCAAAGTAGTACATGATATTCAAATATTCTTGTAATGCAAACCAGCAAGGTGTAATACTAGAACAAAACTGAAAGATAACACACATCTCATCCCGTGCAACTGTAATAACTTGACCCTTGCATCCTGGAAGTCACTGTACAGACAGCAATAAATACTGGAGTTTGTGTGGGTTAACCCATCCTTAAGAATGGATCTGGCAGCTCACCTTCAGCACACGCTCTGCCTACTACTCCAGCCTGGCTGTAAGCAGGTAAACTCTGGTGACACAATGTTAAAATTTAGTGGGACAAAAGCAGTAACGAATTAAAACAAAGGTGAGGTATCTTTCTAAACAATAGGCTATAGATTACAAAGAAATAATGCAATTCAGGAGTTACCAGGTGAGATACTATGACCTACCCTAAAACACGAAGTTAAATTAGGTGATCAAATTTGTTACATTAGATCTTAAAAGATATGAAAGCTACTTCAAATCTGTAATGCTACTGACAGCAATTCACGAAACACTAGGGGAAACAATAATAAAGCAGAGGATTATACAAAGGAAAAAAACTTTCATTCTGGTAGCATAACATAGGTATATATTAGACAGGTCCATGTGACCCAATACATAAGCACAGAGCATGACCAGACACGCACCCACACCTGAGGAGCACCACGGGAAAGAAGATGGTACAAGTGTCATGCTGAAGTAACTCGTATGCTCTCAGTCCCAAATCCCTGCCTTTAAAAAGGAACACCGGCTTTACTGTCTCCAGGTTGCGTTTCCACCCACCTCTGCTAGGAGCCTACAGCGCTGAGTTTCCTAGCTGTTTATGACAAACCACATAACAGTTTACTGTAATACGTTTATTCCGCTGTCAAGCAGCAAGACAGATGAAGATCTTGTTTCTAGGATGTGAACAGGGCTGAAGGGCTTTTGTAAAGCTCAGAGCCCTTTTAACCAGTCAGCTCCTGATGGAGGCAAAGTACAGTTTTCTGCTGATCTCAATATAAACAGCAAGTACTCCTGCATGTGCAAGTAGTAACGGTGCTTTATCTGAACAGATTTTCCTGGGCATAGCAGAAAGAAATTCTAACTATAAAACAACTTCCTTTCCAAATTTTAAGTCTATCCTCTAAATTTTCACCTTTTATCCAGCAAAAACGAGGAATAAAGAACTTTTAGATAGCATTTTTAGCATATAAACCACTGAGAAACAGTAGAGTCATATGCATTATCCCTAGCTAAAACTACGATTCTTTTTATGAGGAACATACCCTGTCTCACCACAAGCAACTGCTCTTTCCATGCCACAATTTTAGAAGGATCCCACACAACCCTCTGAATCACAATTCCACTTAGAAATAACGAGTCAGAAAGAATGCTCTTATCCACAGTTTTAAGGAACAAACAAGGCTAATACTATTTCACTTTCCAGAGTTTTATCATCTCAAACAATTTCAACTCCTTTGTGTTCTTTCTATGGCCTTTGAACTGTGGTAAACAGGCACAGTCAGATTTTATTTCATCTTTCATTTTGAGTTAGCACCTAGCTCAAGTGAAAATGAATAAAAATGTCTTACCTAGTAAAGTTGGCTTTTCATGTGATGATTCAGGCTCTGCTGAACACCTGCAAGACCGAAGAACTATCACACCTCCGAGGACACCATCTTCATTGGCTAGAAAAGGTGAACCTGAGTAAAATTGTTGGGGAGAATTATTTGCAATAGAATAGTTTCTTTTTTTTTTTTTTTTATTTCACTTTCCTGCCATCCCTCTTTAATCTTTTACTAAGCATTGAAAAGACTGTCAGGTCAACCAGTGCTTTTACAAAGGCATCAGTTTTATTTTTTCTAGTGTTTCTAAAGAGTAACTTTCTAAATAATAATCTACTAATCTACCAGTAAAATCAAAAAAGGAGAGTGCGCTACACGGAATAAAAAAGATATTGGAAAGTACATTTCTAAGTACAAAACCATTTGTTCTTAGATCAAGGAAGATAAAAGAATGAAAAATGCAGTGTCAAGTTGAAAAAAAAAACCCCATGTCTCAATATTTAATTCTTTCTGTACTATAATTAATATAAAGATGGCCACATGTGGAAAAAATCATGCAAATTTGTGTCACTTTTACAGTTTACTAATTTTTCCCAATTCACAGCATTTTGTATAGAGACATCATCAAACTGCTATAGACTGCCTTCCTTGCTGTTTTGTGAATATTAGCAGAAAAGCCAAAACACATCCTACTTTCTGAAGTGGCCTTCCTGTTGTTAATTTAAGACATACGATATAAAACATCTTCTATCAGAAGCTGGAAAAGTTTTTAAGTTATAGAATCATAGAATCATAGAAAGGTCTGGGTTGGAAGGGACCCCAAGGATCACAGAGTTCCACCCCCCCTGCCATAGACAGGGACACTAAGCTCCAGACCTGGACCTACACGAGGTTGGCCAGTTAGCTAAAACAAGTCTAAGTATTCTTTTTCTGGTTTGTAATTTCAAATGATATTCCTATAGTTTTAAATATGGAAGCAATGGTATGATTTACACATGATTTAAAATGTCCTGAGCCACAAAATAAACCAAGTACTTGTACTTAAGCCCAAAGAGAACTTAGTCACACATTTGCAATACACCGTGATTTAAAGTTGAACATACAATTGCAACAGGCATTTCATATATTTCTTTTTAATTATTTCTTTTAAATAAATTAGTATACCATGTCTAGTGTACAGATAGTGTACAGACACTGTAAAAGAATTTGCTGGCCACAAGAACTTTAAAGCAGATCTACTCATCAGCCTCTTTCAATTCGCCCACAGCTATTTGTATGATTAAAGTTACTTCTTTAATGCAAGTAACAACAAAAAACCCCAGTAAGACCCAACTTCAAGATTTACTGCAAGGAAACCTAAAAGCTTCACCATAAGAGCAGCCGTGTTCAAAAGTGATACAAGGTGGCCATTAAAACAGAAGCCCATATTGCAGGAAAATAATAACTACTGTATGCTTAATAAACTGTAATATCTTATTTGATCTAATACAAACAGATATTATCTTTAAAGTGCCTCTTGCGTTGTACCAGAACTATTGCTAGGTACTAATTCCACCTACTGTATTACTCACTGATTGCAACCAAATCTCTGTGAACCAAGAATCCAACCAATCATAACATAATAGCTAACAAAACAAGAGAATGTGTTTGATTAAAATAGAAATGCAAGGCTTGGGAAGTTGTAAAAAGAGTTTTACTGCCCAAATCAAAGTCTTTTACTCTATGCTTTCCCAGATGCCAAATATCTCTCTCATACTTTCACTGCATTAACCAAATGCTGGCTAAGTTTTTGGTATGATTTCTGCAAGAAAACTTACAAAAAAGTGATTTTCTTCATAGGGGACATACATCCTTTAATCTTTACTTTAGAAACTCAGCTACTTCAAAGTCAATGTCTTAACCTGAGCGTGGTTTGCAAACCTAATCTTATACTCAGTTGCATAATTATTCAGGCTACAAGCCATGCTGTGGAGAAAAGTCAAACAGAGAGAGATTTAGGTTTGGGTTTGGTTTTTTAAAAAGCGGTATTTCTCCTCTTTCAAGGCCTGGGAAAGGTTCTTTCATGGTTCTAGTGAAAAATACTAATAAGCGCTTTAATCAGAATGGTTAAAAGCGTTCTACTTCAGCAGAACACAGCCAGCAAACAGTATTTAAAGCAGATAGTGTTTTAGCATGGCCTTAAATATGCAATCAGCACTCATAAAACACACCAGATAAGCAAGAAGCTGACTACTTCAAGAATAACACAAGTTGGGCCCCTGGAGTAAGGACAAATGTTGGTTACACCAAACAAGACCACGTCTTACTGCACTAACTTCATAAGAATTGACCATAACCGTAGCATTGGGTCATACAGAGATGAGTAAAATGGCTTAGTGTGACTTGCAGTGGGTAGTTTGAAGGTCGTATTAAACCAAGGAATGTCTTAAGTTTCTGTTATCCAAACAAAGCAAAGAAGATGGGTACATTATCCCTCTCCTACAGACAGGATCACAGTTACTTGCCCAGTGGCTCACATCAAAATCCAGAACCTACAGGTTGCCCTTATTTGCAGCGCCTTGACCAATATACTACACCACAATGATGAAATGGGATTATGTCAGCTTTCTTGTTGTAGACAGTCATGGTTTGGAGCCATAGCAATAGAGATTGAGCCAAAATACTAAATTGCAACTCGATAAATTACTGAGATTTAGTACTGTCAGCTGAGCTACTGAAGATTTTTTTTTTTTTAAAGAACAATGCAGAGCCAACTTTTAATCTTCTACACCATTTTAGCATCAGTTGCAGAATGAACATTATTCTAGAAAGGAGAGAGTCTGAAACAAGAACATATCTCTCCTTCTCACCTCCAATCACAAGCAGCAGATACACAAACACACAATAACATGCAAAACCTCCACAGTAGTTCACAATCTTCTCGCCCACACCACCTCCATGGGCCATCCGTTTCCCCAACTTTTGCTGGAGGTTGCCATCCACAGAGTCGTCAGAAGCCAGTGGTGTGACTCCACTCTCACCCATTCCAATTGCTTTCACCAGCAATTTCAGCTAAACCATCTCAGTGCAAAATCAGCAACAATATAGCATGTGCCTCCAATCCACTGCACTCACTATGTTGTGGGGAATCAACCTCTATATAGTGGCAGTAAAAACCAGTTACCTACAGTAATAATAGTACAGTATTCTACATAAAATTCAGACTGTTTCTCCTCTCAAAAATCAGACTCTAAGCCAAATTAAATACACATTGAACAGAACATTCTTTAAAACAAAGAATGTATTTTATTTTCCAATTAAAGCAATTTTAAAAAAAAGTTAAGAGGGATTAAAAGATATTATTTTTTTAAAAAAAATACATTTCTGGATATTGAGACTTATTACTGAGGATTACAACTATGCTGAAGAGTGCATTTTAACACAGCAATACAGTACAAATGTGTAGGTCTCTGTTAAGCAAGATTCTAGAAAGCTGAACGCTATGCATCCATTATTAAATCCATAAAAATAATGGTATGAAAGTAGTATTATATTTTATTTCTAAACAGAATCCATGTACTGTACATATGAATTAATTTGACTGTTCTCATAACACCAAATTCAAAGGTTAGGAACATGTTTCATTAATTTAGTTACCAAAAAAAAAATCATTTTGTTACAGCCAAGCATTTAAGAAAAAAATAATAGAGCAGACTTCTGTTAAAAAAACCAATATAGGTAATATAATGTATACAGAAAAAATGACATTTAATTAGTATTTAAACAGGAAAAGATGCCACTGAAATACAGTTGCTGTACAATTAAAAATTCAGTAAAAATAAAACAAAATATGCCTACTAGCCAAAAATATTCTTTTTACTGAAATAAATTGCTAGACAAATGGCCAATCTAATAGCTTTATAATGACAAGGCTACAAAAACCTGGGGTTTTTAATAGCATTTTAAGCCTCATGAAACTCATTGTTCCTTCCCAGTGTACACTGTGTACACCAGTGTAACACTGAAGAATCTGGCATGAAAAAAACAAAGCAAAACTTGGACTACAGCATTAACTAATAACATTAGCACTGAACGGCCACACCAGAAAGAAGGAGTAGGAGGTAAAAAACAACCAACCAACAAAACAACAAACACTTTTCAATAGTTTTGGTTTAATCCTCACCCGCCACCCCCGGTCACAAAATTGTATTTTACAAAGCATGTTTTCCTCCTTCAAAGCTCAACTATTATTGCTAACTGACATACACAAAGCATTATCAAGTTTTTATTTATATATTTTGTCCATTATTAATCTGCAGGAATGGTCTCTTAAAAATAAGACAGGTCTTCAAGCAGCTCCACATTCACTGATCCCATCAAGTTCTGCAAGAGCAATCGCAACTGAAGACCAAGACCCAGGTATGGCCTCAGACCAGGGATAAAGCACACTGATTTCACAAGTGTTAAAGCAAATAATGGCCTCAACATCCAGCCTTACTCTGGAGGAACTACAGCTACAAGCAAAGAACATTTTTTCGCCTGTCTCTCTTGTAAATTAAACTGCTGCCATGAAGAAGATGGCTTCCACCAGAGCATGCAATCAATGAGTTGTGCATTTCTGATCCTGTGCTTTTTTTCCCCCCATTTGTAGCTACTGGACAGATCCATTCCAGCACAGATTTGATACTACACTGTCAAAGTGTTTTATTTACACTTACCCAGCTGAAGGATGAGACAGCTGTTCATCAGATGTTTTACATTCGTACTCTTCACAGGAGAGAAACCATTACCAGCTTCATTGTTTACATTAGCTTTCAAAGTCTTCAGAACTTTGGTCTCAACACTGACTGTGGAGTGGTGTAACCAATTAAGTGCTTTAGCATCCCCCAGTTCTAATGGAGCACAGCTAAACAGTTCTAAACCTTCTAGTGCAGTAATGCGAGTGAAATTCAGACTTCTTCAGGTCAATAATGTATAGATCACCTACGCCACTGAACTTTGTCAGCTTGCGTACAGAACGCATTTAAAGTGAAGCTGTTTGCCACTCTGCTTCTGTTATGTATCCCACTAAACTTCCAGTTAATAATTTAAATAAACGTTAGAGGAATATATAAGCACTATATGAAGCCTGCTTTTAATTTCATGCACCATTATTTGTTAAATGTTTAAGCCCAAGCTGTCTGAAACAACCAGAGATCTTCACGATGAGGAAGTTAGTTAAAACATCTGGTTAGAATGTTTAAAGAAGCCGCAAGGAAAAGCACCTGTACTTTCAAACTTTACAGATAAGATTTTAAGAAATTAAATAACTGAGGATACCGCTGTCCAATAAAATCCCAATGCTTTTGACAAGAGGAGCACAGGCAGGACCTAGACAAACCCTTGTGTAACACCACCATGTTGTGTTACGTTTTCAGATGGTTTTCTTATACCGATAATAAGATTCCAACACCATCAAATACAAACTTGTGAAATCATAAACTTGCAGTGAATAAAAAAGGCTATATGAAACTTCAGGATCACTTCATGCTCTTAAATCTTTTCCTCTGTGTCATGGAGAAGACATAATAATGCTTCCATAGCATGCTTCCTCCGTTACAAAACCACAAAGGATATTCTGAAGTTCAGAGTGATGTAACACCAAAATCTAAAGTAACAGTAACACTGTGCAATGACAGTCACTGGCAACCTTCTAAGTGTTTAAGTATGGGGCTTCCCCCCCCAACAAGCGCAACTCTCAATCAGGAAATAAATATTCTGTGATTCCTAACCGTCTGAACTCCTGCCCCCAAGAGAGGTGTTTGACACAAAATTTCTCAAAGAAAGTATCAGCATTATCCTTCTGATATTACCTTTCTGCAGATACTGCTCATTTGCGAACTGAAGCACAACTTAAAATACAAGAACAGAGAAATACATTTCCACTAAGGAAAGAACGAATATAAAATTCCAACTGCGTCTTTCAGTTCATTATTTTCTAATAGTTTATAAGAAGCTTCAAAGTGCAGTTTGTAACATTGCCACTGTTAAAAGCCCAGATTTCCCGCCAGTGAGATGACACAAACATTTACTCTAAGTCTACATTCCAGAAACTTGGCCACATTTGAAAGGAAAGATGAGTAACAAAATCCTCTGTTCTGTTTGGAAGGTATTTGTGTTTACAGAACACCATTCTTCGACTGCGTACCAAGCCTTTAGTGCTCTCCAACTAAAGATATCAACCCCATTCAATTTACAAAAAAAAAAAATAAAATCTAAATTTAATTTCTCTCACCTCCAATTCAACCATCAATTGTGCATTATCCACAGTAAGCTGGCTCTGAGAAAGGATCAGAGACGCACATCTGCCGTTAGTTTGCTCATCACCTGCTGTTTAAACAGAACTCACTGTTTAAGCCAGGCATTCCCTGGCTGGAAGGATTCCCAGGGCTCTGTGGAGACTCGGAGAGTTCTGTAAACAGGAAGCACCAATCTGATGGCAACTGCCAAAATCAGCTGTTCACCCCTCCAGTACAAGTAACACACATTTTGACTTCTGACAAAACATTCTAGCTCTGCTTTGTTAAAACGTTTGGGCTTTTTGGTGTTTTTTGTTTGTTTGTTTCTGTTGGGTTTTGTTGTTGGTTTAGTTTTTCTTTCTTTGTTTTGTTTTTTTGTTCTTGTTTTGTTTTTGGGGGGGGGTGGTGGTGTTAGATTTTTGGTTTTGTTTGGGTGTTTTTGGCCTTGGTCCATTATAATTCTGGCAAAACTTTTACAAGACCACAAAAAAGGGCTAGCAAGGCAAGAATCCATGCCATTAGCAAGTAGGATATTAGCCCATTTTATCCTATTGGTTCACAAGGCTAAGAAATCCTGCATCGTATCATACATTGTGATACTACCAACTAGCATATCATCTATGAAAATTCACAGCAAAAAAACCTATTTAGTATAAGCCTAAGTGTAAAGCATGTTTTCAACTGTTGCACTATATTAGCAAGACATGACTTTGCATTCCACCTTCAGAATTGACAAGATCCTCCAAAATTACACTACTGGCTATAAACTTAGTGATACGTCATATGTAAGCAGCAAGAGGTATCTGAACTTTGAGGTTTTCTTCAGTCTTCATAGGACATCTGAGGGCAAACTAGATTTTATGCTTTCTAATTAAAACACAGAATCCAAGCACTTCATCTACACACACAAAAAAAAAGGGTGGGTTTTTTTTTTTCCTCCCACATCAAGGCACATAACCTGCTGTCAGGCAACAAAAACTTGCAGTGATAAGTTTCTGAAAATACAAGACAGACATACCCCTAAATACAAATTGTAAAAAGGAATTCTAAACCATGTTTTTTCCAAATTTTCCTATCATGAAAAGCATTAATTTGATACTGTCTCTCTTTCTTTTTACTTTCTCTTGTTTTGTTGGTTTTAGTCCGTTTTCACAAGGCAATATGACATCGCATTGTTAGCTTGGTGTCTGTCTATGCCGCTGCTCTTTCTCTGCAATTGATAGTTTCAGGTATAACAAAAACTTTAACAATACTCAGTATGTTCTTAAGTCCAATACAAATATTTTCACATTTTTAGTAAAAAATGAAATGTATATATAACATACTAGCTAGGTAACACTTAAAAATATCTGCTATGCAAACTGGTGGCAAAATACATTTGGACTAAACAGCAAGAGAATTGCATTTTTGCTAACAGTTACCAAAGTGAAAAAGAAAACCCAGAAAACTCAAAGGTACCTCAACTAAAAAGTTCCTGAATTTTTTGGCCTGTTATCAGACAGCTTCCATGAATTACTTTGGCAGTTGATTTCTATTTAGTGTGTGTGCATGCATCAACATGAAATCGCATAAGGATACGTACAATTTGTGCTTGCTTTTAGTACTCCTACCACAAACAGCACCATAAATTTTGAGAGTATAGGTGAAATATCCGACTTTCTTGAAGATAGGCCACTTCCATGCAACACCTTCAAAGTAGTGTTACTAGTGATAGTAACACTATAACATTACTTAGATAGCAAAGCATCCTTCCAAACGGCTTTTCTTTGGTAAATAAATCCCTAGTTTTGTGCCACTATGCACTGGAATAAGTGATTAAATACAAAAAGTTACATTTCCGCTGTTTGATTTATAATTTCTTGGGGAACATACCAGGATTATTTTGTTCCGTATTCTTACAGAACCTAGAAATGACTGCAATACAGTAGCAGATTATCAAGCGCTGCCTTCCAGTGCGAAGGTGACTCCCGCTCAAATAGTCAAACATAATGTTGTCAGAAGCAGAGGTTAATACAGATTCAATGCTATAAAGAGAAATAAAGAAATTGCAACGCATTGCTTGCCAAGACCAAGGAAAATGGTTCCTGGATCCCAAAAACGTACGCATATGTCCCTCTTTCAGTTCTAAGTAAAACACCATAAAAGTGAACTTTGGCAACCCAGTGAACAAGGAGTGGGATGTTGTCCACAAGAAATTTTGAAGGTCATAACTGTCCGTGGATTGTAAAGCTTAAAAGAAATCTTAAGGGCTATAAAGACAGTGCAAGTCAACATATATGCCAGAAGCCTCATTGGAATCTATGCTGTCGTCAAAGGTTCAAGCTTATATAGATATCTGAGAATTTCACATGCAGATTTTGTTTATGACTTGAAGAAAGAAAACAAGATCTCTATTCACAAGATACTAAACAGGTATAAGTAGCTGTGTGTAATCCTCTCAAATCAAGGAAAAGAACTGTTTTTGCCTTGCAATAGTCTTGCATGAAGTCTACTTCACTTTTTCAAGAAATTAAATTCATCATTTAAATAGCAAAACAGAATCTGTCTGTCCAAAGCATTTAATTAGAACATGCAGTGGTTTAGAGTTCTATCATATAAAAGGGTTAACATGATGAATAATTTTTATTAATGCTACTAAACCACCAAATCTAAAATATGCACTTGTACACCAGAGCCAGTGATTCAGGCAGGAAATTCTTTCTTCAAACCTCTCCGGGTATTCTATGACTCACATAACAATTGAGATATTTCCAAGGGTTTTCCTTTAGATTTCCTAAAATATTCTTCTGTAGTTTGAATTAACATTTTTTAGATGTAATACAACACTAAATTTGAAGCCAACTGCAACATAAGGCTTCAACAGAAATCACAAAAATAAGTATCTGAATTTTATTTAGTAGGGTTAATTGCATTTTAAACAACGTTATGCAATGTTTAGGCAATTAGCAACATATACTTACCAATAAACTTGTTTTGCATAGTCTCTAGGAGAGCTTGGTGGGCATCTTCCGTTTGCAAAGCACATGAACATTCTCTGGCCAGTATGGTTCGGACAAGGTGCTCTCCACAACCTAAAGAAATATTAAGATTGGGAACAGTCAAAATATAGATATCAGTATGAAGAAAGTCTCTCATCATTTTACATCACTGTAGCTAAATTAAAAAAAAAAAAAAGATGCATATGACAGGTTTCTGCCATTTTTTAAAATTTTTATTTTTTAAAGAGAATGACACTGAGTCCCACAAAAATTCAACATCAGCACTTTTCACATAACTTTCCTGAAATTTCTACTGCATAAAGTCATAAACCAAAAAAAGTTAAGTTCACAAAGAAGAAACAGTGAGACTGTCTCTGACTTATCTTCATCTAGATCCTGCAATTCTCTCTCAAAGAATCCACTTACTAATTATTCTCACAGGAATGATCCTTGGATACAACTCTCTCTAAACCAAGAACATCTTTAGTGAATGCCACAGTAAGTCCTTTGCAAGACGTAATCTTCTATTTAGTCCATCTGATTTAGCCTTTTGTCAACGAAGGAATTTACCTACGATTTTTTTGACAGGGTGGCTGCTAATAAAGATTCCCATAATTTTTAAAGAATTGTTGCCTTTAAGAAACTAAAAGCTCCAGCAAACAACCACTTACTGCTTCAGTGCTTTCTGTAACCATCCCCTGAAACCTGTTGATGACAAACAGGTCATTAGTGCTCCTCTTACTCTGAAGGAATGCTTTCACACCTGCTGTTTTTCTCCCACTCTCTTTTCCATTCCTGTACTGTGCTTTGGGACATACAGCTGTGGCCAAATGGTACAGTGCATGTTTATTGGATCAACGTTTTCTTGGACAGGAAAACACACTGGTGATACCTTCTGCATATATACAAAAGTCATTATACTACTATGCCTCCCATTTGTTGACCTTTCTCCTCGAGGGCAAGGAATCAGATGAAGCAGCTAGAAGAGGTCTAACCAAGCACTAGTAAAGCTGAAATGTGTTATCCAGTTAGGAAAAAAAAGGAAAAACACAACTAATTTACAGCTATAACACAGTCAATTCCCAATTACCTTATCTATTTCTAGCAAATTTCTCATTAAGCATGACAAGATGCAAGCGCTGTGCTGGCTCCATAGAAAATCTGCTATAATCCATTTGGACATATTAGCTCAGGTGCAGAACTACATAAGTACACCCACGCAGCTTCCAGAGACAATTTATGGCTGGAAACAATCTAGCTGCTTTCACGTGGCAGAGAGCCGGAGCTGGTAAGACATCCGACATAAACTGGCTTCAGACAAAGGGAGCTCAGTCTCCACGGATAACACTCACTTTACTGGAAGCACTAACAAGCCCAGAACAGAGAAAACAGAGTGACTCTGGCTAAAGTCAGCCTAGATCTGGCACAAAGAAAGAACTAGTAAATAAACTCGACCCAAACTGGCTCCAGCGCAGCCTGCTGAGCATCTCATCGCTGTGCTTCCCAACACGCTGAGTTTGGAGCACTTGACTGCTTTGCACACAACATTGCACGAACACACACTGACGGATCTAGCGCTGTGTCTTGGAGCTACTCACAGACTGTCATCTTGTTCTTGCCATCACTTTTAAGTCCTAATTAACATGGCAACCTACTTTTGAGTAAGAAACTCTCTTTCTGATTACTTGTTACAAAATTACACCCTTCCCCTTAAAGGTAAAGTGAGTTTAAAAGCACTGTTCTTCAAAGACTGCTAACACAGCAGAAAAAGGGGAAAAAAAAGGTCCCTTGCCCCTCGTTTCCAAGATTAAAAAAGCCCACACAACCGAAAAAACAGCCTCTGGAGCACTATATAAGCATTATATGTCAGAAAATAAGCCCAGGGACTGGATTGCAGAAAAACTGTGTACACATCCCAAAATCTTGGTATCTTCAATCATCAAAATTACACCCTAGTCTTAGTTACATGCTCCTTCTAATGGGCAGTACCTCCTGATTAAGACAATTCGGTTAAACTAAATTTTCTGAAGTGGGGTACTTTGGCACTACAGAAAGACAAGAAATTCTTTGTATAACAGATTGAGTAAAAAACACAAATTTAGAAGAAAAGAGCTGAAATACTACAACAATTGCACAGCAAAGGGAGGCAGTTCTTGAAAGCACAAGAAAAAAAAGTGTTTTCACTGAGACTGTCAAGCTCTTGAGTTATTGAGAAAAGTGTCCTGGTTGAGATATTATCTTCAAGAGTCTCACACAATACAGTGTCCTCAACAGCTGCTTACAGGAGGATCTGTCAGTTCACTGCCTCATTACTTCCATGCTCGGAAGCTTTTGTCCACAATAGAATTGAGAGTTACCTGGTATTTATTCAAGATAAACTAATATATAAGGATATGCATAATTGCAAGATGTATTTCACCCATAGATCACATGGCTATCACATTTTTTAAAACTATAAAAATTGAATCATTATGAAATTTTGCTGTAAAGAATAAAACTAAATAGGCACATGCTCCAGCAAAAACTTAGCAAGTTTATTTTTTCTTGAAAAGAACCTGTTAACATCTTTAAATATAACATTTATATCCTATGTGAGGTAAGAAGCATGGAACTTAGCATGTGAATCAAGCAAATAAGACACAAAAATCAGAGTGAGCTTATGCATCTCCTATGCATCTAGTAATAAAACCAGATGTTACCACTTCACAATTTTTAAGTAATTCCTAAATTGGCATCAAAAAGACAATAGCCATTTTTTAGCATGATGTAAAATGTTAATTTCCCCTAAGAGAATGATTTTATTGAAGAGTTCCCATAACATCAAGTCTGCGAGGAAAAAAAAAAAAAAATGGAGAGAGAAAACTTAATATGGGTTAAGAACAGCTGCAGCCCAGCAATGTGATTCAGGATCAACCGCAAGGAAAGCAGCCTTGCAATTACAGGATCACAGTCTACTAACACATCACACATCTCTATGTCCCCACAGACAAAGTCATTTCTTTTTGTCATATTTATTTCAACCTATAAGGCAGTAAACACAGACTGCTGCTGGCAGTGTATGTAAAAATCTTTCAACACATCACATGCCAGCAATCTGCAGGGACAGATAACTAAGGAAAACAATCCTCCCATTTTGAAAAGAAAAATTTGTTACTGCAGTTTTTGATGTAGGAACATCTATTTTTGAACAAGAAAAATAACTAAGTAGTGTTTCACATACTTTGTGACCAGAAAAAGGCTGAGAAAAAGAATTACCCCAATTATTCCAATAGAATTGCCCTTCCTATTATCTCGTTAGAACCAAATAATAGAGTGTGACCTGTCTTGCAGGTCTAGCAGACCTATATGTCTCTCTAGTCTCAAACTGGGAAAACACTGTAGATAATACTAGGGCTAGACACCAAAGAAACGCATGCAGAATTACAGTAATCAAAACTTAATTTATAACTTACAATATAAAGTTGTGGGTTCAAATTTATAGTTCCATTCACTTATAATCTTACCACCAGCATTAGCCAGCTTCTGAAAAAGTTTTATTAACATGACTCAAGACAGCAACTATAGTCAAAGCTACTTCAATGCATTTCCAAATCATGCACATAAGCTGAGGAAAATGTAAATCTGGTTCATTTGCTTAACTATCTCACATTATACTACGCATAACTGTACGTGGTGTTATACTTTGCGGTTTGTCACTGAAACCCTTTCAACAGGGACTCCTAATAAGCATTTTTCAATTCTGTATTAATAAAGTCTCAAATGCACTTGTTTTACTAACTTTCCTGTAAACAGAGTTTAAATCATTTTATTATGCTTTCCCAGTTAGGATGATGACTTCTTCAGTAACCTGAAGCTCGTTGTATCTCAGAGACAAACACTTTGCAATTACAGATCAAAGCTTCCATAAGCCTTCAGACAAGAGTGACTCAAATGGAGGTGACTATCAAATTTACTGGGTTAAATTAGTGCTTCTCACCAAAATAAATGTTTCATATAGTCATCAACTTATTTTCCTAACACAGTAATATTGTGCAAACACCATGTTGCTTACTCATAACCCCACTGCTGACAAAAATACTACTGTTTGCACTACTGTTGTCCATGTTTGCAGAGGTAAGTACAATTAGTTGCCCTCCTCTAGAACCACTACTGGCAAAGTGAGCAATGTACCTACAGGAAATGTAGTGCCTATTTTGATAAATACATGCATATATACATGCAAAGATGAGTATTTGGATGCAAGTTTCCAGCCTCCTAAGTTAAGGGGAAGGAAGTTTTTTTTAAAAAAAACCCCAAACAAACAGATTCCTAAAGGCTCCAGAGGTATACGGTAGCAACAGGCTCCTATGACAAGGGAAGCAAAGCAGGACAAGGCTCGACAGTCAGAATGCATTTATTTTGCAGTCAAACCTACACACTTGGCAAGAACTAGAATCTAAGAAAACTCAACAACAAAAAAACCCAACAACAAACAAAACCCAAACAATCAAAACTCGCAAGAAAAAAGCCCCGGAAAAATCTATCTTCAACCAGAATCTTCTAACCCTGCCTGAAAACCACTTGGAGATCATATAGAAAACCCCTGACGATCATACAGAAAGCAACAGAACTGATTTTCAGACATCTTGGATCATGCCACAGTACAGCTTCTAATGCAGTGTTTCTTTCAAAGTGCAAAGCTGACCAACAGTAAAACATGACTTCCCTCTTGTTTGGGTATTTAAATGTGTAATTTCTGAGAATAATACCACTTTTTCTATTCAGATACTTTTTGTTGATTCCTATGAGATCCCCACAAGATCAATCTGGGAATCTACAACCGCTTTTCTTTTTCATAGTTTCTTCTGTTACCCTATTATAACTTAACAGGTATCTATCAATAGTCCTTTCAAGTTACTATTTCAGCCAAAAATAGCACAGAAAAGCAGAAAAGCCCCCAAGAGGAATTTTTTCAAGCTTTGAGCACAGCAAGATGGTCGTTCCCGCACTCCATGCGCCAGATACTGCCGTTTAGTGCATCGGAGCAGGCAAACCAGAAGCACCTGTTACATTGTGCAGTGCTGTACAAGAAGTGAGATACATGCCTTTTTGCAGAGGAACGAGAGAAAAGAACCGAGCAGGGAAACCTGTTACTATTCTGACAAGTGACAATTTTTCCACTGTCATTCATAATTCCAGTAGCAGGCAGATACTCTAGAAAACAACTCTGGTACCTGAATGTCAATATATGCACAAGTATCACAGCTGCATACCTTAGCAGGCATAAGTGTGAACTGTACACCTCACTGATCCATTTAAAGATTTAAGAATTTTATTTTGTAACAGTCCATCAAGCTACACAGAAGTACATTCCCCGATTCACATTTTATTGATCATATTAGTAACGAACAAAGCTCAGCAAAGGCAAGTGTTATGAGCATATGAACCACTAGCCATTATGCTGTAGAGCCAGGCCCAGTCTTTGCATTTCAAGTAGTCTGTAGCTGTATGCATATATGGTTTTTAAGATCTAAATCTTTTTGTTTAGCTTGTCAGTAAATGTAACCAATGTAATTCAATAGCAGACCACCGGATAGGTAGATACTGCTGCACGGTAGCTACAGAGACAACCCAGATGCCATTTATGAAAATGAAAGCTGAACTGACAAAACAGACAACCCAGTAGTCTTTAAGCTAGAGATTAAAATTTTGTATTTTTCCTTCCTAAGTGATCTTTAATAGTTAATAGCTCTAATATGTAGTAATTTGCTAGTTAGCCTATTTTTTTTTTTTTTCTTTTAAGAATGGTAACATCTTTAATTCTCAGCTATTATTTTGGATACTATTTTACACTGCATACTATTTTGAAGAAAAGATAAGAAATCTGAGCTATACTATTTAAATGTTAATCTAACCTTCTAACAGTAACTAATACTCTACTTAATCCATAGGTTATATAAACCTTAACTTGCTATAGACGTTGGTCCTTAATTTGAGCTTCATGAAACAAACTAAGGATTAAATTACTGGGTTTTTCCTCAGCACAGTGACTTCTCAAGTAGATTTCCAGTGCTTGAAATAACCACAACAAGAGGAGAAAGAACTCAGCACAATATAAGCTGAACATCCCATACAATGCGTGCTCTGCATCTTATAATGTTCTACCAATGGAACCAAGATGGCAAACGAAAGGAAGGCCTTCTACGAAGCAAGGGCCTCCGAGCAGCGTGTCAGAAAGAAATTGTTTTTCTGCTGCTTTTGATGGGAGATGCTTTCAAGTCAGGAAATTAGAAACAGGTGTGCCAGAGGGCACACACACATCCATGCACCACACTGAAAAACACGCGTTTTCAATTTTTGGACATAAAAGAGACTCCTGTTGAATGGAAGGAGAAATGAAAATCTAGCTTGCTTTCTGCAAGCCATAAGCAGAGACCTTACGGAGCTTCAACAAGCTGCCGGAGACTGCCGGAGACTGTCTAGCTATTGAAACATACGGTACCTCAGCACAAAGTGTTGGGACTTGTTTTAAAGGAGTACAAAATGGAAATTTTCATTACTTGTATTCATTCGAGAATGGAAAAATCAATCTAGTTTACTCCACTGCCAAAGTAAGACTCTTTTTAGAAGCTAAAGACAGAAGTTACAAGTTATCTGTATTTTATTATCTACTCCATACAGCAGTCTGAACCTGGTCCTGTTAAGTTGTTGCACTTTGATGTTCTTATTTTCAGATAAAAAGTAGTGCCCAGAAGTGTCAGTTAACAAGTTAAAACACTACTATTTCTGCTTTATTTCCTGAATAACTTCTAGTTATGCCTAATGGAAGCACAGCAAAACCTGTATTTTAGTAAGCTCTGGTTATCATTACCAGCATCTCTAGAAAGAGTTGACTAAAAAAATTGCAAGCCATTGATTTTAAAAACCAAAATATAGTACAATAAAAATATTTGGCTGGTGAGACACTGATACAGTCAGCTACATATTAAAATAAAAACATAACGTCTAATTCTGAAAAGACGCAAAATGCTAGACTCTAGCATAATGCACTACAATACTAAATTAAAATTGCATAACTTTAAGCTTTTTGTACTCCTATCAGCTGCTGCATCTTGCCTTCATACTAGCAGGGGAAATTTTTAGTTTACTGACCTGCTGCCAGGAAGAACACCTGCAAACCAAGTCCTGTCCAATTCCTAAAGCATTGATCCTAGAGGGATCAATGGAGCACATTCTTGTTGCAGACAGAAAATTCTTCACTGATTTAACTTCCAAACTAAAGAATACCTACTAAGAATATGCAAATGGAAGTTTTCCAAAAGGTTCTAACTTCAGTAAATTTGGGTAGGTTTCAAAGATAACAAAACCCAAAGTCAACATCCAGACAAACTGTGTCTAAATTATCTTCTCTACGGAAAGGTAGGAAAATGCTTTCTGTATCTTTAAAGTTGTTAATGTGGACAAGATAAACTAAAATCACTCTGAAGAACTCATCCATGTTTTCTACAATTTTACAGATGGGGGGGGGAGAGGCTAAAGAGTTAAAATATGCCAAATGTATGAATCCTTCACTTCTAAATACTGGGAAATACCAGATAACCAACTATTAAAAAAAGGTATTTGTTTCAATTATCATGAATAAGAAGAATTTCAGATACACCTCCAAGAGAGGTTAGAAGAAAAAAGAAAAAAAAAAAAAAAAGAAAAAGAAAAAAAAAGTAGTTCCATTAAAGAGGATGTATGGTTTACATTCTTCTTTACATTAAATATACTTCGAAAGATTAATTCCAGATAAACTGAAAAGGAAAAAGCAAACTTTTTTGCCTAGGCCTTTCATGAGAAGTTTTGTTGCTATTGAGCTCTTTGTTAAAAAATACTACACCTTTCCAAACCACATCACTTTTGTCACGTAAAACTTACAGGAAAGATGACAGCAGCTTATGTGTTAGCTAACTGAACGTATACAACCATTTTCTCCCAACCAAAGAAAAACATTTAAGACGTAAAAAGAGAGCTCAGTTTGCCACTGTCTCTATTTCACTTTAAATCCTTGCAGCTATTTCAAGCCATTTGGGCTAAGCATGGCAAACAGGAACAGGACAGACAGTGCTCCGAGGAGGAGATGGTGCTGCACGGCTGCAGCACCAGGCTATGAACACGCGGCTCTGTGAGCAGTGGGCCTTCTGAAGGAGACTACCCCTTCTAAAAAGCCCGTGCAACTTCATGCTTACAATATATTATTACACTAAATCAAATTAAAATTTCCAGAGGTAATAAGCACTCTGATTGTTGCATCCATCCAGCTCTGCTCCAAAACAACCTTTCTGAAGGCAATTCAAACAACCATTCTGATTGTTTTGTGGACAAACCCCTCAGCTTTGAACACTGCGGTATTGTGTTCAACTGACTGCTTCTTAACGCTACCGTTGCCACAAATCATCTCTGCCAGTTGCTTCCTCTCTCTTCACACAGACTTGTGGTGGTCGTTAGTTCAGACACCACATGCCACAGCACTGAAGCACTCCAAACAGCATCTGGACAGAAAAGCTGAACTCTTGACAGAAGCATTCACTTCAGAGGTAAACGCTGATCTGTCTGGAGATAGACCTCTTTCTTCCTCTTACCCTCTGGTTCTCTGTAACAATGACATAACTCTTCTCCCTGTGCAGCTGCTTCATCTGTGATGCATTAAATTACCTATTATTCCCCAAATCTTACAGGACCGGACTGCTTTTGAGAGATAATACATATTTCTACAAAGACATTAACTGAAACAATCTATACAGGTTACATGATTTGCACGTGGAATTCCTCCAGACCTTTGGAGCATGGACTCAGAAGGATGCAGGCCAGACAAACGGCACCTCGCCCAGGTATCGGCAGTGACTGGATGCCAGCGCAGCCACTACTGCCCTCAACACACGGGGATCACAAACTCCAAGCCCAACATCACAAGTCAATTTATTTGCATTAAAGCTTCTCTGAAAAATATTTACTCCACAGATTTAGACATCCCTGTGGCTGCTGTCAAAAATGAGTTTTCAGGTAAGAATCTACAGTTTAATAGATTTCATAAAGAGAGAGGCAAATGCTGGCTTAAGGCATAGCTCAACCACCAAAACAAGCAAAGCCATCTCTCTATAGGTGTCATTTCTGATTCCACATTACCTGTTCCATTTTAAAAGAACAGATGTGAACAAGAAGTAAAAGTTTGAGCAAGAAAAGGCAGGGGGAAGAAGAGGAAATACACTTATTTCCTTATTGATAAGGATTCTGAAAACAAAAGAACACTCCTTGAGCAGAGGGCTGGTCTAGATGATCTCCAGAAGTTCTTTTCAAGCTACAAAATTCTGTGATTCTTCACAATACAAGATGTGGAATTTTCCATTTCATGGAATGATGCACCATATATATCATAGGACCACAGAATCATAGAATCATTTAGGTTGGAAATGACCTTTAAGATCATCAAGTCCAACCGTCAACCCAACACCACCACCATGCCTACTAGACCATGTCCTGAAGAGCCCCATCTACCTGTCTTTCAAACACCTCCAGGGATGGTGACTCCATCACTTTCCTAGGCAGCCTGTTCCAGTGCTTGACAACCCTTTCAGGGAAGAAATTTCTCCTCAAGTCCAATCTAAACCTCCTCTGGTAGAACTTGAGGCCACTTCCTCTTGCCCTATTGTTTGTTACTTGGAAGAAGAGACCAGCACCCACCACACTTCAATGTCCTTTCAGGCAGTTGTAGAGAGAGATAAAAGTTGCCCCTCAGCCTCCTTTTCTCCAGGCTAAACAACCCCAGATCCCTCAGCTGCTCCTCACAGGACTTGTTCTCCAGACCCTTCACCCGCTTCGTTACCCTTCTCTGGACATGCTTCAGCACCTCAATGTCCTTGGAGTGAGGGGCCCAAAGCTGAACACAGTATTCAAGGTGCAGCCTCACCAGTGCCTAGTACAGGGGGACAATCCCCTCCCTACTCCCTGCTGGCCACACTATTTCTGATACAAGTCAGGATGCCGTTGGCTGTCTTGGCCACCTGGGCACCCTGATGGCTCATGTTCAGCTGGCTATCAACCAACACCCCAGGTCCTTTTCCACTGGGCAGCTTCACAGCCACTCTTCCCCAAGACTGTAGCGTTGCATGGGGCTGTTGTAACCCAAGTGCAGGACCCGGCATTTATCCTTGTTGAATCTCATACAATACATACATATGTATGTATATCCAACACAGCTTTTAAAATATTTTGATGTAATCCCTAAAATGCCTTTATGAGAACAGAGGTCACTCCTTTTGACCAGAGACCTTAACAGTCAGTCCTTTAGGATCTTGGTGAATTCATCAGTGTGAGAAATCGGTACAGGAGTCAGGTACATTCTGCTTATTTACACAAAATACATACAGTCTCTGTATGCATCATACAGAGAAAACAGCAGTTCTCTGGGTATCTGATTTTCATTCAATCAGGAAGAGACTCTGCACAGGGGAGCAAGACATCATTGAAAGACTTCTCCCAGACTGAATCCTCACCACCGTTTGGGTCCAGAAATCTGACTGACATCCCTGTTACTTTCTCAACAAAACACAATCTTGGACTCAGTCCTGAAGTTCAATTATATTTATTAATATGCTTAATTTTTTGAAAGAACTCAAAACAGTCAGAGATTCTACTCCTCTTCCTTTAGGATTATAAACCATAATTAGGTCCCATTTAAATTTTCCCTAGGACTTTACATCACTGTACCTGTATTGTATCAAATACTCTTCTGAAATGGATTCTAGTAAAAACTGGAGACTTTAAAGCTTTGTGTTACAGACTTTCTGTATTTTATGGAAAACACAAGTCCCTCTGTCTATCTTCAGAAATGCAATATTAAAAGGTTTGCTGGCTTCAATGGCTGATATACATACACAAAGCACACCATGCGTGTATGCTTTCCACTACCTACTGTGGTAAAGATTTAAAAAGGTATACAACACATCAGTCTTAGTCTCTTCATCTCCACTCAAAAATTCCACTTAGTTGCATTTTCAAAGCCTCCTGCATTAGCTGTTACTGTAAATTTTATACTTACATTTTATTTTTAAGGTTCTATGTATCCAAAGAGAATTATGACTTTCCAACTTATCTCCCACAAAAAACATGGCCTGCCTCTTACCCCAGGATTATTACTTTTGGCACAGTTGAATATTCACAATCATCATGGATATTCCAACTGGGGAGGAGATTCAGTGTCACACTTGATTATTTTGAATGAGAACAATATATGCAAAGTCTTTGATTCCTATTATGTTCCGGAAAAAAATACGAAATGTTTTCTTAAAGTACAGCCAAAAAATGCACTATTGTTTCTCCTGCGGTTGGGTTTTGTTCACAAATGTTTTCCCTCCAAATAATACCCATCTTCCTGTGTTTACATTCATATACCAGCAAAAGACATTCACTAAAGAGTTCCAAGTGGCCTAATAAGCATGGTTTTGTCCTCTTCTTTTGGGAGGCGGTGGGGGTGCTTAAAAGAGAGGCTGTTTTGTTTGTGTCTCTGTGTGTGCGCAAATGTGTGCACATATGCATGCACAAGCTTTTAAAAGGGAAAGATTTCGCTTTATAGGAGATTGATTCAAAAACCAGTGTAGCTGTTACTTATATTTATCCTAAAAAAAGGCCACTGGTAATGCTCATCTCTTAACAGGCTCTCACTCAGTCTCTACCATCATTCTTGCATGGAATGACACTTGCCATATGTTGACAGATTTCACAGTTAAGGTTGCCCAGGTATCTTAGCTATGCCTATGACTGCAACATTCTCTGAATTTCTTGAGTTTTACTACTGGTTTTGAGATACTTAGAGAATTCCTATAATGTTTATCTTTTGGTTGCCAATAAAGTCCCACAACCATATTTTAAAAAAAAAAAAAAAATTAATTCAGAGTTCATAGGTTGAAATGTCACCAGAAATTGATACAAAAAAAACCACTACCCCAAAAACCCAAAGATCTTACTTGTTTACATAGAAACTGAATGTTAGACTGAAAGCTACAGAACAAACCTTAAATTTATGGCCCTTTATATTCACAGTCATTCCTAAATTCCACCATCTCCCACTTCCCGTCTTTAGAAAGTCTTCATCTTTGATTTCAGTTGTCCCATCCCCTGTTAAACTGTAGCCATAAAATATGAGTTGTACAGTATCCTGTATTTTATAATCCATGAAGTAACTTTTGAAAAGCCAAAAAAAATAAAACCAAAGACAGTGTGGCTAAACAACAAGGCCAAGAGACTGTTAGAGGTAAGAAAATACCATTCAAAATACTGAAGTCATGCCCAAACAAGTTCAGAGCCACCACCTTTGGCACATTCAATGTAAAATCACAGTAAAAATGGCCAAAAATATTTGAGAAACAATTTGCTAAAGGCATAAGCACTAATACAAAATCCTCCCTGAACATGCAAAAGCGGGAAGCCTGCCAGCATCCACAGGGCCAACAGAAGATCAAGATGTAAAAGCCTGTCTTCAAATAATACATAATCACTGAAAGAAAGCTACATAAATTTGGAAGTGTGTTTAATGAAGTACTTTTATGGCGACGTGTGTCACAGAATCACAGAATGGTCTGGGTTGG
>KL267342.1:0-23242 GCA_000699545.1 Podiceps cristatus
AACCTTGACAATTCTATGATTCTATGAAAGCTAACCGGACTCCTTTACGCTCTCTAATTTTTATTTTTTTTTCCCCTTCCTTAGATCAACCTCCCAACACTTCAAAAGCTTAGTGCCCCAAACCCACACTGCTGGGGACTGTCCTGAGCTTTTCCCACTGTGGCTTTGTGCTGCTCGGAGGAGTAGGCGGAGACCAGGATCTGCCAAACTGATGTAAAAAAAAAAAAAATCACAAAGAACGAGATGGAACAGCAGAACAGTGTGTCTTCTTATTATTATTCAAAGGAAGATGCTGCTTAGAAACATTTGATGACGTGTCAAGCACATCAAGAAAGTTACTTCTGGTAATAGCAGCAGGAACAAGAAGCTGCTTCGGGCAAGGGCTGTTGTCCTGGTCTTTGCAAAAGCACCTTAAACCACGACTGCGATGAAAACGGGACAGGAATCACCCTCTTTTCCTTGCTCAGGGAGACTGATGGGAGAAGTCTGCTGCTCCCACAGACAATGCAATTGTGAGCTGTGCTTTGCTTAACATAATTAATACTCATGAAAGACCACAGCACTCCGTGCTGTTTGCTAGAACAACTGTGGAGATATATTAGGGACATTCAGATGCTCTTTTGATGGGAGAGATGTAGAAAAATCATATATGGTTTGTTCTTTTGGAAGAGTGATGGCAAATTTTGGAACTGTACACATAAGACCAGATACCTGGGTGACAACCCACACTGTGCTGCTGAACTACACCCCTGGCACGTCTAATCCCATGCATTAATGCATGCCTGGTACATCGTGCAACGCTGCCTGAAAGTACGAGATTAAGTCCTCTCAGGATTTTCTGCACGGTCCCCACCACAGCACCATGGGGATGTGGAGGAAAACAGCTGAATTCAAGAGCGCCCCACACAGACGGTGAGTCAAAGCTGGAAACAGCAGGAGCAAGGGGTTTGGTGCTCTCCAACGCCACGAGCATGCGGCATCACACTGATGCTTTGGAGCTGCTCAGTGCCAAACACCAGCCTGGCTCCTGGGGACTGCGGGCTGCAGGCTGCTCCAAATTGCTTCTCGGGTGGGTTTTACTGAACTCCACATTTTTGCCCATGGCTTACAGCAGCTCTGAATTTAGCTTTGTGTGTGCAAAGAAGCAATAAAAGGAAATCAAATGTTAAGCACTGCAAGCAAGCACGAAGCACTTCAGGCCATGATATTCAGATGTGCCCTAAGTAAATAGCATCTTGCACCAAGTGAAGCTCATCACCTTCACTGGAACTTCTCATGGCACAACGTCCTATTTCAGCAAGGAGCAGCATTTTCCTCTTAGTTAAATATTTTCCAGTGATAATCTGATGTTTCCCACCACTCGTTTAAGTGTCTCCCATCTCTTTGGAAATACTAAGGCTATCTCCAGGAGAATTCAGCTTATTCAGTCAATGTGTTAAGGAGAGAGGTGCTGATAGCTACGCTTATCTACCTCACACCGGTAGTTCAGATGATGATAGCTGCTAAAGAGCAGCTCAATTTAGGCAGCCATCCCTCAGGCTCCTGCGTGATGTGCCCCGGAATTAAAGTTGCAAGGGATAAGCAGAAGACGGTATTTAGAATGGATATGGCCTGAAAACATCCCCAGGGACGCTCATTCAGCTGAATGAGTTTTGACAACGTTGCTTTTGGCACTCCACCACAAATGCAACAGGGCATGGGAATTTACTGCTGGCAACTTACGTCAAACTGGGGGAGCTGTTTTTAGTGAATGTGGCCAAGCATCTTATCAGCGGGAAGGTGGATTTTTCTTTGCGTATCTCCACAAAACAGGCAACTCATAGGTGGGAAGTGGGAAGGTGGATTTTTCTTGCGTATCTCCACAAAACAGGCAACTCATAGTCTTCACCATGACCATCCCACACCCTAAGCCACGTGGTCTCCAGTGCCAGTGTCTGGCACTCCCAGCATCGCTTGACTGAAACAACCACTCGCAAAGCAACGACCAAGCGAGTATTACACCCAGAAACATGAGCAAGACCCACACAAGGATGCTCACGGACAACTCCCCGATGGAGAAAGTAGTAAAACACACCAGCGCAGAGAGCCAAAATCACCCACTGTGGGACGACTTCTTCCATGCCCAGGCTGAACTCTGTGCGTGGGGGGAATCAAAAACAGCATCTTGGTCTTTAATGATGGCCCCTGTTCCTGGAGGTTAACACAGCTCCTACCTGCTGACCCTGCAGGATCTTTTTAAATCGTCCTTTAGCTCTGCCAACACTATTTACGCGATCACTTCAGATCGCAAGAAAAAGAGCTCATTTTGTGTCTTTAATGAGTTGAGGAGGGAAGAAGTCTTGGTTTTGCTGCCTGGTACCAAGACTGCCTGTCCCTGCCCCCAACCCGCCTGGGGGGGAGAAGAAGGCAGCGTGTAAAGCCAGAGGTGAGACCTAAAGAAGTCAGCTGCCGATGCTGTGCTTTGCCTTATTGAAAATTAAATTTGGTGAGGCTCTGCAGGGAGGGCTGAAAACCCTGACAAAAGATAACAGCCCTGGAGCTCTTTTGTGTTAGAAAGAGGCCAAAGGTCCCAGCTCAAAGCATTGCTGAAGCCTGAGGATGCATTGGAAAAGGGCTGCCATGACCATGGTGTGTAGGGGTGGGGGTGAGTTTATACCCTGATAAAGCCCAGGTCTAAGCCCTGGTCTGTGCTGAGTTGCTTCTTGGTGGGGCAAGAGGGAGGGGAGTATGCTGTGGCTCTGCCTCCTCCCTGCTCCTGGCGGCGATGTCCCTGGCCCCCAGGCAACGGAGGACACAGCTCTTTGCAGATCAGAGGACATTTATTCATCCCGCAGGTTCCTTATATGTACACCAGTCTGAAAGACTTTGAAATCCCCTTTCCAGCCCACTCACCCTCTCTGGCAGCTGACGAGGTCTCCTAAGCTGCCTGCACTCGAAAGCAGATGCTGCCACCCCAAAAAAATCCGGATGCTGCTCCATCTTTGGGAAGGACTGGGAGCCGAATCCACCAAACCACATCAGCTTCAGCGCTGCAAATTAAAAATCCCTACAGCGGGCAGGCGGGGGATGCTGGAGGTGTCAGTCCTCGGCACCGTAAGCAAAACACTTTGCAGAGCCATCTGCCACCCCAAATGCTAATCGGCTGCACATCTCAGCTTGGAAGCGCTGCGCGCTGGAGCACGTCAATGTTTTCAGCGTGGGTAGGTGAAAGCTGGTCACTAGCACAAACAAGCCATCGTCTGCTAACCCCCTCCCCGCGCCGCCGCAGACCGCTTGGATGGCAATCGCATCCTGCGGGTACAAGGAAGCCCCTACCCAGCACGGCGGCTGCCAGGCAGGCGGTGTCTCCATCTGGCAGGCGAGGGGGCTCCGTCTCGCAGCAGGGTGGGTGGCAAACAGCAGGGAGGAAGGCAAAAGCAGCACTGTCTGGTTTTTTTTGGCAACAGGCCCGCGAGCCAGCAGATGCCTGGATGAAATCACTGTGGGTTTCATCCCATCCTTCCCTGTGAGTTGAGGGATGAAAACCAAGTCCGGCACAGAAAGCTTTGGGGAGGCTGTGTGAGCGAGCACAGGGCTAGTGGTGGCCCCAGCAGCCTGTCGGCCCCTCTGCCATTCAAAAGGTCAGAAATTCCTCTGTGCTTTTTGTTGTTGTTGTTGTTGCTGTTGATGTTTTAAAATTCCAAAAGAAAACCTTGCACAGACCCAAAGTATGTGGGTATGTACCCACATACAAGGAAAGCCAAGGAAGTTTAAAAAAAAATACATTTCCCACAGCCTTTGTTCTGTTGTTCACTGGCTTTCAGCCAGTGTTTTCCTGGAAAGGCAGAAGGTTTGTGCAAGCTTTTCCACCAAATCTCAGCCTACTCCGGTCTTCATTCATCAGCACAGACAGTATTTGCTTATCTGCAAAGTATTCCCAGCAAGGTGAGCATGTCGCTACTGTCCTCTCTGCTGAAAGAAACCAAAATATGGCTGCATGCGAGAATGGACCAAACGATGCTCTGTGATAGGGCCACCTTCTGCCGGGGATGTTCCCCTTTTAGGCAGAGTATCGTGTGACGATGGCTCTTAGCCACAGTAACAGGTGTCACCTCCTCGAGGTGACCCCAAGGTGGAAGGGTCACTCTTTCTTTGTTGCCTTGTCCAGCCACCAGTGGGAGAGATGGCATCTCCATTAAATGCCTCAGATTTCACTCTGTTGTCTAAAACATTGTAAAATCAGAACCTCTTCATTTTCTTTTTTTATTTGTGGTCAAACTTTATTGTCTCTGGCTAAAAGCTCCCTGGAGTCAACTGGTGGTATCCATCTCCTAGCCATCCGTGAGCTTTCAAGGCTGCGCACTGTTGCCCCAAAGAATTAATCTCTGATGCTGATCTGCAGCTCTTTTCCATCCTTCCTGCATATTTCACTCCTCACAAGAGGATGCTAACAACCCTTCTCCAGCACTGCCTATTTACATGAGTGATTTTTTTCCAGCCGTAATTCAAATTGCTGGGTGCCTAAAGATGCCTAAAAGTTATTTAATCTCTGCATTAAATATATATATATATATATATCTGCAGTATCCTTCTCCGATCTAAATCCAAGTTGCTCACTCTAAGCAAGCCCTACGTCATTAAAAGGAGTGCATTAAAAAGGCAAGATCGAGCTGAAAAACTAAATCCAGGGCAATGGGAGCCTTTCTACTGACTTTCACCAGGGATGAAGCCAGCACAATAAATCAGATGATAGATATAAACCACACCTGCAGCTCTCAACCAGCCCAGCGGGACAGAGATCTCCTGGTGGCCCCACGTCACCTTCTGGTCTCCCCACATGGAGATGTTCACATCATCTGGGCCCTGCTCATCTGCTGCCTTGGAGTCTAATGAATGCAGGGGACCCACTCAAGTTCCCTAAATTATGACCTGGCTCGCTGTGACACAGACTGATTTAAGCCTTGCTGCTTTGCACTGCAGTTAGAAAATTACCGATAGCTCGTTATCTGTCTTCATCAGGAGCAGCAAACAAATGAGGGACAGGGAGACATCCAGAAGGGAACACACCACATTACTCCTCCTTATTGATAGCACAGTTACTTAATTTGATGTGGAGACATAACTTCAGGCATCACTAAATACTGGAGCAGAAAAATCTATGGGTGCAATTTAAAAGCAGTCTGTTTAGGAGCGGTGATGTCTACCAGTGCCGATACAGATCTGAGCTCTGTGGACAGACTTGAGATTATTACTCAGCAAGTTAAAGACAGACAGGGGCTCTTTGACAGTTAAAAAGCACCAGCCAAAAACTGGAGCTCCACTTCTCTCTTCATCTGCTGTATCTGTAGGGTGAACATGCTGATGTGGGACCAAGCTCAAGCCCGATGGTCACCTCCAATGTGCCCATCCCCAGGCAGTGCCATCGTTCGCTTTCTGATGGGGCGGCAGCAAAGCTCTAGATCAGGCTTTTGGCACAGCTCGCTGCAGGGAAGGCATCACGAAGATAATGGAGAAAAACGCATGTTCAGTACAGGCACCTGCAGAAAACAGATCAGCCACAAGCGGTGGCGATGACTGACAGCTGCCACGGCTGCCGGCAGGTACGGGGGGATGCCAAACCGGGCAGTTCCCAGGTTAATGCCCAGAAGGAGCAGAACTTTGTCTCCAGAAGGAATATTGTGGATTGAGATACAGTAACAAACTACTGTGAGTCTCCACCATGAGAACGAATCTTTTTAATCAGTTTTTAACAACCCAAGACTAGTTCAGATAACCTAATAAAACTGATCTGGGCACGCTAAAGGAAATAGGGCAAGCAGTACATTTCCCACTGCTTTAGGATAAGGGTATTTGCCTCATCGTACGGGCATTTCCCCCAAGCCCCTGCACCCAGCCTCTCCTGATCCCAAGTGCACCAAAACCAAAGCTGGGAGCATGTCCGAGTGTACTTCAAACTCCCTGCAAAACCTCCACCCCCAGTCTCCCCATTTTACCGGGTTTCTAATCCACTGGTGGGTTATGGATGGTTGACGAGCAGGGTTAGGCATTGCTGCAGTGCAAATTAATAACAACTAATATAAAATTCATAATAATTTACCCAAGCCACACACTCTGCCAGCCAAATAATACACCTGAATTGAGGGCAGCATTGACATCGAACCACTGCCACCGAAGTCACAGAGGAGCCAACACATGGCCTGTCTCAGGATCAGCTCTCAGACTGCAGAGGAGCAAGTCGCAGGGCTACAGACCTAGCCTTAAATATAAGGTTTCCTCCCTCACCCTCTTTTAATATGAAATGCAGGTTGGCATTTTCAAAGTCACCTATGGGATTTGCACACCAAATTCCTCTTCATTTTAAAAGGATCTACGTGTACAAATACCTTAATCAGCACTGAAAAGTTTAGCTTATGGTAAAAAAACGCAGAGGCAAGGCGCTCAGCATTGCAAAGGCAGATACTGTGCATATAAAATAGCGGTTTTGAATCAGATTTTTACTGTGTACATTCAAGGTTGAAGAAGGAAACCAGTAACACCTCAAAGACAGCAATAACCATCTAGTAAGTGAGAAATGCATGTTTCAACATTTATCTGACCAAATAAAAAGGATTAGTTCTTAAAAATCTCTTTGCAGACAGCAAAAAGCTTTGGGAAAATACCATAGATTTTAAAAAAAATATAGGCAGATTTTAATTGCAGGCAATGAAAGCTACTCCTAGGTCATTATATCCTTTCAGGTAAGTAATAGGCTTTTAAAGAGACTTGTCTAAATACGTATTTCCCCACAATGAACTCCAACAGCACTGAAGGTACATTAATTGTTTTAATGGTTCAAACACAGCAAATAAGGGCAGGTGGGTTTTTTTGAGCTGGTATAAAATAGATTAATTTAAAAGAGAAAAAAATAAAAATTAATAAAACTACCATTAAAATACTGCATCAGCAAAAAACGTTACCAGTAAAATCAACAGCTAAAGGGAGGAAAAGTTGGACCTTGCAGAGACTAAACGTTTAAGTGAAATAATATATATGCAGAGGGTGTGTATATATATATATATATATGTAACGTTCTGTTGCATTTCTGCTGCCTTCACCTCACTAGCCTGGCTCCTGAGAACAGCCCCGGGACACCACATGCCGCGGGACAGGCTCGGTCCAGGTGACCGTGCCCTTTCAGCTGGTATTTCCCAGGTCACCCAAGAAAGGCATTGGCATGCAGAGTGACAAAATCGGTCGGTGGCCTGGCTGGATGTTCATCCTGCCCACTGCAGCCTCCCAAGTCACGGTCCTCAGACACCGGCAGGGAGCAGCAGCTCCAGCAAGCAGCAACAGCTCTTCTTCCATGAAGACCTGAGGGGAAATCTTTATCTAGGGAAGCAAGTAGCAAAATAACCCTCGATTGCCAAAGTGTCAGGTCTTTGCTCTCTGCCTGGGTATCTCCATTCAAAGGCAAAGGTTAACAACAAAAGAATAACAACCAGGACTTTTTCTCTGGGTCTTTGAGCTTTTAGCCAACTTATTCACCTCTTGGTTGTGCTCAGTGTGAAAATTTAATGATTTTTATGGCCCATTTTAACATTTTTATGTCTTTTTTCTTCAGAAAAAAATCCCACATTTGGTGTAAGAATTAAAACAGTATTTCATCCTTAACTGCAATCACAGATGATGTATGGAAGAGAGCTGGCTTCTCATCAACTCAATATAAAGCCAGAATCGAATCTAACTTGGTCACTACAGCTGTGCATGATGTTTTATGGGGTGGGTTTTTTCATATCAGTCATAAATGAGGTGGGAACTGTGACTGTGCTAATTTTGTATAAAACATGAGGAAAAAAAATGCAAAATGAGAAAAAAAAAAAAAAAAAAGAACTGGGATTACGATATATTTATCTGCATTGTGCATTTAGTTGTGCAGTCTACTGAAAACCCAACCCACTGTTAGATAATGAAACTGCAGCAGTTAATGGTCGATGACAGTCGCACCACTACACACATTAGTTGTGGCAACGGTTGCCCGTTGGGATGAGTAAACCTCTGCGCAAACTGCTTGCCAAAGGGCAGAAGGGTTTCTTCAGCTGCAGGAAACCACGTGCTCAGGATGAACTTTCAGTTCCTGTCTGAAAAGCAGAGCTTCATCACAATCCAGATGACTCTGGGAATGTGTCAATTGGTAGAAAAATGCCTTTATGCCTTTCCGTTGGTGTGAGATCAAATGTGACACTTTGAGAGCATCAGCACGGTCCCTTTTTTTTTTTTCCTACCTGGTGACAGCTTTTTCTGATGAAGGTTTTGAATGTGGGATTGTGTTAGAAATGGAACTTCAAAGCAAAAACTTTTCATGTAAGAAAAGAGCTGCTGTTGAAACCATTGCTTTCTACTCCCAGCTGGTGTTTCAGTTGTTGGGTTTTCTGCTGCCAGTTTTGAGCAGAACCCAATTTTCGCACTTTGGGTGACACAGCAAGCCCATCTCCTGACGTCTTCAGCACCGTTCCCCAGCCTCCTGGCCTCCACGGTCTTCACCACCATTCCCCAGCCTCCACAGCAGACATGGAAATTTGTGGCTACGGGCAGGCAAGACCCCAGCGAAAGGTGAATTTAATGAACATGTACATGTATAAAAAATAAAAGTCTAAGTCAGTCACCAAAGGCTCCCTTTCCAGTCAAAGGATGGCTTCTTCTGGAGGGTGTTTAACAGAGCCAAGCGGCATCAGCCTTTGGATTTGCCTTTTTTTCATCCTTTTAAATTCAGGTCGGGCTGCAGTGGCAGAGCTCCCACTTCTATGCAAATCTGTACAAATGATTGTTTACCCGAGAAAGGGATTAAACGCAATGGCAGAAATACAGTTTCTGAATTTTTGGGGGGTATTTAATTTCCTGGAAAATGAAACTCGAGAAAACATCTCTCCCCCGACCCTGCCCCAAGCAATGGGTGAGCTTGCTGTTAGACAAGGCACGGCGCTGCTGTGCCGAAATCTGCAGCTCCTGATGAAAGATGAGGCGGAGAACAGGGCAGGGCAGGGTGGATGGGACCTCGAGAGGAGAGCAAAGCAGTGCAAGGACGGGCACACCTTGGTCTGACAGACTGAGCGAGACACGCAGAGGTCGGTGCTTCGGGAATATACAGGCTCCAAAACCTGCTGCTGGGAACTGCCCTGATTTCTCCAACAGCTGCAGAAGCATCTTTAATCCATGTTTTGTCCCCAGATTTTGTTCTTCCAAGGGCCCATTATGCTACCTGAATTTAATAGTATCCGTGGCATTTGCACAATGCTTTCTGATGGTGCTATCCAAAGAGTCAGGTTGCTAATAAAAATAAAATGAGCGGTGCTGGTTTTGAATGTGAATAGTTGCATTTAACAAAATCATCAAATGGAAAAGGATCATCCTTTCCTTTGCTAATAATTCTGTGTGCCACTACAAAATGCATTACCACAATCTATGTGGGCTTTTATACCCGAGCAGATGCCATGTGATATTATGCTGATGTGCCAGGACAGTATAGTTATTTTGCACTGTAAGGTAGCAGCTAGGAATGATGAAAGGCTGGGTAAATTTATGGCAAATATATGTGGTTCTGCATCACTCCCCCCTAAATTTTCAGACTGCTTCGTTACCCCTCATTCTGCTGGTCTGTTTTTATTACTTAATTACTGGATAAAACTATTACTCCCTCTCTGGTCTCAGTGGCACTACGGTATCCAAATGGCTCGCAACCAAGAAGCTGTTATCAACACAGCACCCCCGTGGGGCAGGGACATGCACAGGGGAAACTGAGGCATGCAGGCAGTGCCCTGCTCGGGAGGATGTGGGTTATTCAAACTGATCCCAGCAGACAACTAGCTTTAACAACACTTTTAGGAACATGGCAGGTTTGAGGCTGCAAACTGCATTCTAAAGTGTGACGGAAATTGGTTCAAACCTTATTGGCAAGGGGAAGGGACTGTGGGACAGAGCAGCAAAGTGATGGACAACAACTTTCAAATTAAATTCCTCGTTTCTGAGTGTTTTCACACTCTTTAGCAAGTATTCCCTACCCTGTTTTTCCTGCATTCATTTTATCCTTTAGATTTTTTTTTTTTTTTTTAAGCCAGAAGGGGGATTTAGACATTAGAACAGCTACTGACCTGATACAAGTTAATGATTTTATAAAATGCCTAAAAAATGCTTTACTTTATAAGATTGATGTTTCCTATTGTATTTTTTCAATGCCAATTAATTACTTAATTCATTAGCAATGTAACACAAGAATAGTCTTTGAAAATCTGGTGCTTTGTGTAGATGCCTTTAATTATGGGTAATTAAATACTGTGGAAGGACCTGATTATACCTCTGAGCATTTTCTAATCTGGAAAATGAAACACGCTCTTGTCCTCTCCAACGCCTATAACAAAAGCTGAGCTTGATGACTACATGCAGAAAAAAAAGATGGAAAATAAAAAAAAAGCCCCCCCAAAATCCAGATCAGCCCCAAACCTCCCCCCAGTAAAGGAGGGCAGAAATTTCTGGGGCAGTTGGCAGGCTTTGTGCACACCCTGCCTGCTTGACTCCTCCGTGGGGCTGCACCCAGCCCCCGCCTCGTCGGGGATACCAGCAGCTCAACATGGAGCTGCTGCGGCCAGCAAGCAAACGCGGGCTCAGGGCAACTCGGTGTTAATACCTGCGAAAGTTGGGAACAGATTTCCAGATGGTCCTTTGTACGTATGCCTTGCAACAGCCAAAACTGCTAAAAAGAGCAAAGCACCCTCCAAGTGAAATCAGGGCTGACCTTGGAAGATGAAAACCTGCCAACGCCAGAAGTTACTCTATTAGTTTGGCTTTGCATTCTTTCTCTCTCCTTTTTTTTTTTTTCCCCCCCAATATTTTATTTTCTCTTCTTTATTCCTCTGTAGCGATCGCAGTGTGAAAGTCAGCATCCAGAGGGCTATAATAACCAGCGTCGCTGCCTCAGAAAGGGTTTTAATCTCAGAAGAAAGCCAGGGAAATGTTTGTTTTTGAAGACAGCATTGCCCCAGCACTTTCAAGACAGATCCCCTCCCTCCCTCAGATGAGATCCTGCAGTAGGCCCAAGGAGGTTTATTTTTGGCTCTTTTTGTACTCACTGGAAAAAAAAGTGGAGGGAAAGAAAGGGCACTGACGTCTAAATAAAGCCAATTTGTGCTGTCATGCCAGGCACCCTCGCTGTGTACGCGCTCCCTTCCTTCTCTCCCCAGCATCTTATTTCTGCCACAGCCCATTCCTCCCAGCATCCCTACCCCTCCCGCGCCCTCCACAACCTACTTCTTTCTGCCTTAATTAAAGCCACTGATTACGGTGCCGAGTGATGAAACGAAGCCACGGGCTTTCTGTTGCTAGTGAC
Organism: Podiceps cristatus; assembly: GCA_000699545.1. Taxonomy (NCBI): domain Eukaryota; kingdom Metazoa; phylum Chordata; class Aves; order Podicipediformes; family Podicipedidae; genus Podiceps; species Podiceps cristatus. The sequence continues at coordinate 11,336 of KL267342.1, forward strand.
CAGTCCTGCTTGGCTGGCTGGGAGCTGACTTTTGCCGCCGGGCAGCCCAACCCAACTCCCCAGTGAACGGCAGGTTATCAATATGCTGAGCACATATGCTGCAGAAAGGGGCTGTTAAGCACTGTATCGCAAGCGAGCCATCAGCCGGCGAGACTAAATACTTATAGAGAGCACAGGCCAGGACTGGGTAAACCTCCAGCGGATGCTTTCGAGTGCACACAGCATCTATTCATCCCCCTCGACTCTTATTTTGCATCGTTCTTCCCTGGGCCATGAAGTGATTTCCAAACCCAGTGAATAAACTGTCATCTTTATTAAAGATAGTTCTCAGCTGGAAAATTTGGGGAGGGAAAACAGGACAGGTCCTGTGAAACTTTAGGGGCAGGATGACACGAGGGGGACACATAAATGAGTTTCACACTAGCACTGATTGATAATGAGCACCAAAAAGAGGGAAAATGCCACCTGTAATGCACGAGCTGCCTGTCCCTGTGAAGGAGTCAAAGTATTAACTGCGACTTTGTGGCTGCCAATGTCCAAGTGTGGGATGCCCCAGAGATTCCCTCCTGGGGTACACAGCCAAAATCCTCAGCGGAGGCAGCTGATTTCAGCTGAGAAACACAGAAATTCAGCAACCGCACGGTTAAACAACCGAACGCCACAGCCTATCGGACATGTTATTGATGCCGCCCAGGGACATGGTGCCTACAGTCATTTGCCAGGATCACCTACCCCACGCTGCCAGAAAGGCTCCCTCCTACAGCCAAGGGCTCAGAGGCTCACTGCTAGCCCCTCACCAAGAGCTTACCTCCTCCCAGAGCGATGGCAGTGGGGGTAACGCTGAAAGACAGGGGTGCAGCAGACCCCACAAAGACAGCAACAATACATTATTAAAAGGTGCCATTGCTAAAAGGACATTAAAAGGTGCCATGCCTGCAAACACCTCTAAGCTCGCTGCTGCTTTGACCTTACTAGTTGAGAAAGTTTTGGGCATAATCCCACAAATCTGAAAATCCCACAAAACTGAAATTCAACCAGCACATGCAATAGCTGCTTTACTGCAGACTTCCCTGTGCAAATGTTGGCTGTACCAGAGCAGGCCATGCCTAGAAAGCCCAGTCCTCAGTCAGGTAAACCGTGATGCTAACAAAATGCACCGATTGCCTTGATATACTTTGAGCATCACCTTCACATCTGGCAAATCCTGTTCCAACAAGGAAAAGCTTTCACACACCGTCTTGAAACCTCGGCGCATCCACGGGGCTGGGAGAGCCCAGCCTGTCTGCAGGGCGCAGGCTGTCCTGGTGGTCTGACGGTTCCTTACTCGGATTTTAGCAAGGTAGTTTTGGAAAACAAATGGCAGCAAACCAAAGGAGGCAGAGCAGCAACGTGGGGGGATGTGTACAGACCCTCCTAGCTCAGACAAGCAAGCTCCCTTCACAGATAAATGCACCCCGGGATGGCGGCCGCCCATCCCAAGGGGCAGCGCTGCCTCACAGGGGCGATAGCAGCAGCACCCCTGACTCGGCGGGCACAGGGCCAGCTTACACGGACGCAAGAACTGGCCCTGGCTATTAACAACTTCATTACTGAGCTGTTAGGGCAAATGAGAGAGGGGGCAAATCCTCACGTACTGAAAAAGCACGAGTGTTTTGCTTGGAGCAAGTCAGCCAGGCCAATTTACACCAGCCTTAGGAAGTGGACCACAGTATATTTGCTCTCTAGGGGGGCATGAATGTAGCGAAGAAAACACATGGTTTCTGTGCCAAACGTATCAAATAGATCTAATTGTTACTATCACGGACAGGTTACCATTTTTAATCACAGTTTTCCAACTTCTTAATTACCATTAGACATTTCCTGTAATACATTTCTTTTTTGTTTGACACAGCTTGAAAAGTAACCAAAAATTCTCTCTTGTTGGTTTCCTTGTAGCACGGTGAGTGTACAAGAGCCCATCAACCGTGGCATGTCAAACAAAAGCAAGCTAAATTCATTAATAGCTGGTGGCCACTGCCCTGATCCTGCCGTCGGGAAGGGGCCGGTGCCCACACCGCCCACGCAACTGCCAGCCTCTGCTTGCTGGGAGATAAGGGATGACACATCGGGTGCTGGTTCAGATGAATAATCCTCATGCAGAAGGAGCCCCTTGGACGTCAGCGGTGAGTCAGAGATCAGAGGAGGAGGTTTTTCTGGAAGGAACACCCAGTGTTGGCGTGGCCCTCGTGAAATCAGAGCCTTTGACTTGCAAACTGAGCTGGCTCGGCACCGAAACGCTGCGAGTCAGCTGCAGTGCGTTCCTTAGCCGCTGCTCAGGCGCAGCCCGAGGAGCTGATGGGGGGATTATTTACTCCCTGTTTTTTTTGTAGTCCTTTCTGCATGCGGTGAGAGCTGAGAGGGGATGGCACGAAAGCAGGCTGGTATTTTGGTTAGCACACAAGCCAGAAACCGGGCAAATGCACTGACCTGAGCTAATGAGACTCGGGAGTATTGAAGCAATATCGAACAAGGCCTCGTCCACCCGCGCCTCCTGGCATTTCCCATGCATTTCAATCAGATGAGAAAGCGCAATTCAAGGTGCCACTTTGCAAACAGCAAAGCTTGCGGGCCCGATCCTGCAAGGTGCAGAGGGTTTCCCGAGAAGTGCTGGGTGCCAGCAGCCGGCACAGAAGATGGTGGCCCCAAAGGCATCTGACCCCAGAGGAGTATTTCAAACCCATCCTGGACCTGACTACTTACCCAGGCAGGGGAGAAAGCCAAGCAGGAAGGAGATTGCCCATTGCAGTCAGAGCTACTTCTGCTATTTCTCTCCCACTCAAATGGGGAAGAAAAGTCAAAGTCGCAAACACTCTTTGGTTTTAATAAAAATCAGAGCAGGTTGCCTGAAATTAAATTCATCAGGCAAGAAAGCTTCTTCATTTGTCTTCTCTTTTTGAAATGTTCCAAATTATCAAATAATGATCTACATGCCAAACCATGTCACCCCCTCCACCCTCCCAGATTTGAGTCAGTTCATTTTGAAAGCATTAAAACAGGGCATCTGATCATTTCAATGATTCTTCCCGAACTTTTGTAATGTACAAACAGCGAGTTTGCTATAATTAGCCTTTTTCCCAGGGACGTTTCAGTGAGTCAGCGTTTTCTGAATGATATATTCCCATCTTCTTCCAATATGCTCAACTGGCTGCAGTGAAGAAAGTCTGACCTTTGAAAGGCTGGGGAGAACTTTGTGTGCTCATCTTCACACAGACCCATTTCTCTCAATAGACCCCTGTCAGTACTTTTCTTTTTGGTACATCACCTCCTGCTCCATTCATTCTAACAAACATGAGCTTCCCTACCAGCACTACCTGGCACAAAACACTTTTAACTGGAACAAAAATGTGGCTTAGTTGATGTAAAATGAGTTATACAAGTTTACAGCAGTTGTGGGACCGGTCCATATCTAAGGTTTTTGGTTTTGGGGTTTTTTTTCCTTAAAACTACTTACTCAATTCCTTGTGGCAGTTACAATTTTGGAAACGGGTACAAGTTGAATACGTATGTCCTAGAGTGTATGTGAAAAGAATAAACCTGGGGAGGCTCCAAGCACAAGAAATATAATACTGCTCTCATGGTGTAGAATACGCGTGATGAGGATATAGGAGCTCTGGGACACCTAACGGGAGCTTTGATTGCCTTTCCACCTTCCTAGGAGATGAAATCTAACTTGCAGTTGACATCTTCTGTGCAAGAATAAAGTCAAATCATACATACGCTTAGATCACACACATCCTGAGGGCACGGCGGACAGGGCAGATTTCAAACTCCCGTTGTTAGATAGGACTGCCAGTCTGTGGTGTTTCCCATACTGTTTTGAAGGGGTTTTAGCCTGATTTTTGAGTTTCTACCATGAGCAAATTCTGACTTTTATAGTTTTAAGTTTCAAGAACTTGCTTACAAAAAGAAATGATAAGGAATACAGGCATGCCTGCACAGGGTTGCTAAGAGTGACCATGTTTTGCAATGAGACCCACCTAGCACCAGTTCCCTCTTTGGATACTGTACTTGCCTATACTCTGCTTTTATGATTTAGTCTTCTGTCTTAAAGACTGTAACAATCCTTATTTGAAATTGTTTGTTCTTAGAGTCAGGAACTGGTATCTCTGTAAAGGAAATCAAATTTAGGTCCTATGAATCTGTCATAGCGCTTTCACCCAGAGTAGCAGCTAACAGCTACATTAGGAAGAATTACATTATCTCCTAAATTCACATGCTATTCATAAATTCAAACTACATCTTCCCTGAACCTCAAAGGATGGGTTCCTCCAGTCCAGCAGAAAAGCAGTATGTCCTCAGGACACAGGGTGCATCACTGCCCTCCTCCCTGCCTCTTCTCCCCCCCAGTCACTCTTTCAGGTGTGAGCTCTGCACCTCAAGTCTACACACGAAGTCTCCTGGTGGCTTAGTGCTTCTGGAGACAAAAATGACAAGGAGTAAGACTGCAGTGGCACTTTTCATGTGGAGGGACTCAGAGAACACACCCATATTGCTAAATAAAACAGGGCATGAGACTCTAACGCCATGTGGCAAAGACTGGCCACATCCAAAGCACCTGGCACTTCTCCTTGGATCTCCTCTCCAGACCCAAGGAGGTGCTCTCTTCACCCTAAGACGTAACTAGTTTCTGTGCATTTCTTTGGATTGCCTGAGCTAGCAGAAGGGCAGCCCTGCAGCCCAGCCGGGTGATGGCCCCTTAGCATCCAGGCTGCCGTACGTGCCTCGGGGTTGGGGTGAAGGCACGGCTGGGCGGGGGAGCATACAAAGCCTGCTAAAAGAGTGCTGTGACTTAGGTGTGCCACCCCGTACAATGTGCTGACAATCGGGGTCCCACAGGCGCGTGCTCTGCCCATCCCTCCTTTATTTAGCTGGACCAGTATGGCCAGGGGTGCGAGGAACTGAACCACACCAACTCAACCAGCCAAAGCAAAGAAAGCAACATCCTCTCCTCTTTTCCACTCGTTTTTATTTGCTGACGACCAAGCCTAAGCTCTTCAGTCTTAGGTATGAATTCAGATCAACACTGCAGAAGGGTTTTCTAAACACAAACACAGAAAGCAAGAAATTACCCCCAACCAGCCAAGCTCTTCGCAGCCTGTGCTTGCAGGAACTGAGGCAAGAAAAGCTTCATGCTGCAGAAGCAAAAGCCCTGGTGCTAAGCTCGTAGACCTGCACTGAGAGCTGAAAGCACTAGCGGAAAGGTAGAGCATGAAGACAGCTAACCAGGAGGCAGAGGGGTGGGCCAAGGGGGTGGAAGGAAATGGATGCTGATGTTTATGGGCAGAAGAGCATCTCCAGACAACAGGGACCGGCAATATCTGATGGCAGTCTTGGCACTGTACCAGCCTCGAGCACATCCTACAGGAACCTCCTCTGGCAGCACAGGTCAACCACTGTCACACAGCAGTATCACTGCCACGTATAAACTACATTCTTTCACCCTCACCCGGACGTGCAGAAACAAACTGTGGGTCCCTCTGGCAAACGGTTCCACCAAACTCGCACTTACTTTTATTTTGCCCAGGAGACGCTCTTAATGAAGAAAAATGCACCTTAAAAATTCCTTTTAATCTCTCCAGCTGAGCTGATTGGTGAGTTGGCAAGCATGACAGGCTAGGATGGTGTGCAAACATACAGTAATACCCAGAATGAGATTACTGCACTGATTTCCTTCAGAGGTGCGTAGGTGTGGAAGAGACAGAAGGCTGTGGCTGACATGCAGGACCCTACTAAAGCAGCAGAGAGGATGGAGATGTAGAAAAGGTGGAGGGAAGGAAAGGAAACAGGAGGAGAAAACTTCTAAGTGCCTTTTTTAATTCTAAGTTTTCTCAGACTTGCTTAGCTCTAATCTTTAATTCATATTTTCATTACAGTCTCTTTGCTCTGTAAAGTCTGCATTTCATGTAAAAGGAGCAGCTCAAACATCAATTATTTGACATAAGTCAACCCCTTGTTAAAGTCCTCTACTCTACATATATGTAGGCTCCAATAAAAGAAGCATTAAACATTCATTAAATTAGAAATACATGAAGACAGTGTCTGCCACTCTTCTCATACAGATATGCTTAATAATCCCAACCTTCCAGAGCAGCAAAAGCAAACCCATCTCTAATCCTTTTAGAAAGCCTGGCCATGCACAACAGCCCAGCCTCCTGCAATCCGCCTGTGAGTCGCCCAGAGACTATTAACTCTTGCAGGTCAGATCCTCAGCTGGAGTAAATCAGAGTAAAACAACTCTGCCAGCGTTACCCCAAGTGACACGGACTCAGGATTTGGCTTTAGGCTTCTCTTGCAGCAAAATGGTTCACAGCAATGTAATTGGATAGTAATGTCACTTTTGGTCTTTTAAGTTACGCCAAGAAGCTGATCAGATGGGAACAGCAACACCACACCTGCTTTAATTTCAGTATTTCCTGGGCTGCCTGTGTTCTGCAAAAGGAACCTGATTTCCCAACCTGAATCTAGGAACTTTTTCCCCTCAAAAGGCCCAAACCCACCCACTCCTCTACAATATACTATCATGATGACAGTGTATCTTGAACTACCACCGCCATAGGCTTGTGCACACAAATTTCAGCAACATTTTTCCCAAAGGGAAACAATCACCGATGTGCAGATGCTTCTTCATAAATATTTCCGAGTTTATAGAGCAATGCAGACCATGTAACGTGTTTCTCACATCTCTGTGAGCTGTGTCCACTTAATGAGAGCTTTGGAGCAAGTCCCATCCAACAAACGGCTTCTCGTACTCCTCCCCGACCCTTCTCTATAGGGTGCCTGTAGACATTCATTTTGAACTCTGCTGGGGTGGAAACATGGAAACATGGTTAGGACCTGGGGAACAAATTGAGGATAGCGGCTTTCAGCTCCTGCCTGGCCTTACGCTGCCTTGTTTAATATGTGAATTATCCTTTTCCTGCTTCCTGGGCAGAGGAAAAGACCACAAATGCTCAGGAAGCATTAGCTGACCTGTAAGCGTGCAGATGAACACGTTGAGTCGAAAGGGGCTGCTGTCCCGCTGGCTCCCTACCGCAGCACTCTTTGAATTGAGCATTTCCCAGCAGCATCCCTGTCACTCTGACGCTACACAGTCCAGCAGCTACCGCTTTGTGTGAGCATTGAGCTGTGTGATAGAGTTAATCACATTAAGCGCTGTTCACTTCATGTCTTTTTTGTTCTCTAAAGGCTTTTCCTCTCCCTTGCCTCTTTTAGTCTCTCCTTCTTATAAGCTTCAGGAGGTGGCAGATTCAACTCAGCCCTCCTTGATGCCATCCAGCACCAGGATGGCTAATTTTGGAAGGTTTAACCTCTAACCTCTATATACCTTTCCAAAGCTTTTCAGTGTTATTATATGAGTCTTCCAACAGCTGTGTCCACAGAGAGCAGGTCATAGTCTTGAGTCAGCAGGATATAATCCAACTGTGCGAGGTTTCCCAAAGCAATGGAAAGGCTAGCTATTGACAAGTGCTTACGTACCTAACTCCCATCAGCAAGTTCGGCATTTACGTGCCTTTAACCACGTGGCCCAAAGTGATGGAGGTGACTGAGCTCCACTGAAAATCAGTTTCAGTGAAATGTCTTACAGTAAAAGGAGTACTGAAGTATTTTGTCAGGTCACTGACTGCCTGGCCCAAATACACCGCCTTGTTTTCAGTCTTGATCTTTACCAGCTTTTAAATCAATCCTTTTTTTTTTTTTTTTTTTAACTCTCAAGTGAACTATTAACTACTGCTTTGATTACAACTTTCTAACCCTGCTGGTAAACACAAAGAACATGAGCCAACAAGCAATCAAAAAGGCATCCTTTGTAGTCTCAGGAATTTTCTTTTGCATTCAGCCTCTATAGCTGGCCATGAAGCCTTGATGGGCTCTGCCATCGCAATCTTAAGGTGGCTTCTACAGGTTCTGCAAAAATGGAAGACGACTCCTGATTTGGGGTGGCATCTCTGCAGCAGCGCAGCAGCGCTAAGGAGTCAGCTGTGAAGCAACCACCAGCCCCACGTGCTGGGCAAGCGCTGCCCAAAGAGGAGCAGGTCCTTCCCATGACCCCTCAGCCTGACATCTGAACGGGATGGTGGGGCCAACTGAGTACCCAAAACGCTGGTTGGCTGCCATGAACACTTCATCCACCAAAAACGAAGGGTGATGCGGCTATGCTACGCTACCGGCTTCGGTCTCCGAGACCTATGAAGAGGATCGTGGAGTCCAGCAAAGTCCATCGTGGGGGATACATCTTCTTGGCTGGTCACATTCAACTCGCATCTGCACAATCAATCAGCATATTGCATAGACTTTGACTGAAGGGGTTTTAACTGCAATCTTAAAATCTGGCCATTTCAGGAATTCCTGAAATAAATTAGAAGAGGAATTTTATTTAGTTGTTTTTTCTAAAGGAATCTCCCCATGGCTCCAAACCACTGTTTTCCATAAAGTAAATGAAGTCTTCTCTCATCCTCTTGCCACATTTTCTGTGTCATCTTTATCCTGCAACAGTTGTATATAGACAAAATATCCTCTCCCCAAAACCTTCCTTTTTTCCCCTCAAACTTTTAGTAATTTTTTTCCACACTTCATTGATTTCTTTGTCACTGATCGCGTTAGAAGCAGATGCTTTCCAAATCAATGACCTGGAGATTCAGTGATCCACTCCTTGCAGATAAATAACATGTGATATGTATGCAATAAAGCACAGGTAACTTAATATCCAGGCACTAGATTATTAGATATTAAAATTGTGGCTTCAAGAGAACTGATAATTTGGAACAATAGAGACCACGTGGCAAAATTCTTTCTGTCAATATTGGTTAACAAACTTGCACTGTTAATCAATTACTTCCACCTAAAATATAATAAATACGTTTCTATGGAGCCTTTTGTCCCCCAAAAGCCCAAAGGGTTTTGCAAAATAAACACCCCGCATTGCCCCCCTACAACAACACCTGGGCATCAATCAGGTTGTCTCCCTGATTCAGAAGGAAGAGCCCTGTTCATTGACTGCATCGCCAACACCTTTTTCTGTGGCATCTAGATTTTCCTGGAAGGTCTACCACCCCAGTGGTAATCAGTATTAACCCCGCTTAATTTATGAATGGAAATGAAGTTCCTGAACCAACTTTCACTCAGTGCATGGCCGGGAAGGATGGGAACAGCCTGGCCTGGGGGCTGCCTGCCTGTGTCCTGCCACCAACAGAGCTTTTCCAAAGGGACATCCCTTTGGCCCCTGGGGACTTAGAAAAAAAATCTCCCGCTTAGAAAAAAGGCATTTCTACATAGAGCTTGCTAGGAAAAGGGAGCCTCAAAGGTCAGCCCCCGGGTGTTGTTCTATACAGCAGTGTGCAAAATTCACTTAGGGACACATGCAATGCATATTTGTTTGCTAAAGGAAAGGCTGGTCTCGGCTTTGATGGGCTGGGAAAATCCTTGGGGGTTTTCTGGGCAAAACACGCTGTGTTACAGAAGGAACAGGCTGGGGTGCAGAATGCTTATTTCAAATTAACTCAAACAGAGAAATAATGAGCAGCAAGTTTATATTCTCAGTAAATTAAGAGAGAAGCTTAGGTAAAATGTGGCTTTATATGCATGGGAATGAATTATTATTTACTTGCTTTTGTGCTCGTGCCCTCAAAGATGAAGACATTTGTATGGAATTATTAATATTTATAGCATATTACAATAAATACCCATAAGAGCTTTGCTTGAAAACACACTATTTAACCAAGGTAAAAATCTCTTGAAGGCCAAAGGGATCTTTTACTTGTGTGTGGAAGGCAGGATCAGACTCTTTACTTTGAAATCTGTATCAACAGTGATAATTTAAAATTTTAATTAAAGACTCAGTGACAGATTATCTACAAAACATCTTCCTTCTGCCCAGTATTTCATCACGAATGTCTCCAGAAGCCCATGATAACGTGAGTAAGCACACTTGCCAGGAAGTATTTCACTGTGGACATGTTAGCTTTTATCTGTCTTGTTGGGTAACAAATTCTTTTGTTGAGGATTGGTAGCAACAAAAATTAAATTAAAAGCAAAACCAGACTTCAAAACAGAAATTTATAATGCTTATTCTGTTCATCCCTCAAGAAAATGAAAGTGCCAAGGCAAAGTCTATTTTAGCAATTGCGTTAATGTATGTGTAAATGGGTGAAGGCGCTTTTGAAATGCTCTGAAAAGAATTTCACACTTTAGAGGGGAGAAGAAGTTAACAATTCTATTGTGGCATTTATTATAATTTTTAAATTAATTTCCCTGACACAGCTGTGCCATAAAATCCCCCATGATGATGAATTTTTGCTAATGTAGAGATTATTTTTGGATACAATTCTGAAGGAGCACTTTGTAAAAATCAGAAGACCATGGTTCGCCGGGAACCTTGCGCCGCCCGCCCTTTGCCCCCACTCACCTCCAGCCTTTCCCTGAGCAGCTGCAAGGCGGCTAATTCGAAATTGCATCTGGTTTTCCCTCCACAGAGCAGCGAACGGGGGTCGGATGCACAAGTGGTGTGAAGCTGAGCCCCCTTACAGAAGCGGGCAAAGACCAGCTTGTTGCTAACGTAGCGTGTTGTTGAAGGAAGGACCTCCAAGGCCAAGGCTCTCCCCTGGAGCACATCTGCTCACCCCACCAAAAGGGCACATTGGGAGCTGGTGGGTTTGGCTCTGAATAAACAGCACTGGGCAAGGCAAAACGCAATAAATTTCTCCCTTTGTACACAGCAGTAGGTGAGAGGTGTTTGGAGTTGGCTAAGAAGGGGAAGCCATTTAATCTGGATGACAGATTAAACCTGATTAGGAGACATAGATGATGACACACTGGAGATCCGCCCCCAGTCCCTGCATCCTTGCCAGACCATGTCCAAAGTGTCGAAGGAAATGTAAAGAGCAACCTTGCAGCAATGCATAAGGAAGGGCTTTAAAAACCACGCGTCCCACCAATAACGAGGCTCAACATGGAGCAGCGGATGGATTTACAGGCAAGGACAAACAGAGGTTTGGAAATAAAAAGTTCATGGTCATGTGAGAAGACCCAGGGGAGGTAAGAATCACACCAGACAGGCATGTCTACAGTCCTAGACATAGAAGGATGGGGACCTTGTGGGGGATTTCTGCTTGGAAAGGCTTCGGCCTAAGTAGAGTGGATGGATACTCTCGGTGAACTGCAGGAGAACCTGGGGGCAGGAGGGGTAGCACAGATGGTGGCAGCCATAAACTTGATTTTAACAGTGACAGGCAAGTTTTAGATCCCACAGAGGAGTGAGTTATCAATAGCTGACACACTTTTGTCTGCAGAAGTCACAATGACAAGAAGTAACAACTTGGGGCCCTAATTCTGCAGTCTGTCACTACCAGGAAATGTAAAATCCAGTGACCTTCCATTTCCACAACAGAAACGCTGCGCAGCACCTGGAGCCATTGCCCTTAAAATCCACTCTGACAAATTGGACAATGGGACATGAAGGAGAAAACGTCCTCTCCCTCCCCCACCCCCAAATTTTAGCCTCCCAGTGAACTCCACCTGCTCCACATGTAATGCGGTATCCCTGGCCGAGCAGTCAGCTTTGCATGAGCTACAGCATTTAGTGTAGCACAAGATAACAATTCTATTTCTTTTGACAATGACGAATAAATCTCCAAAGCCACTTGTTTAGACTGCTCTTAAATGATGGTAGAGGGAGAGAAATTGATATCGGCTTTTTATGAATCTTCAGGCCAGGTACGTTAGAATCAAGAGATTTTTGCATTAACCTTACCGCTTCACAGCACTTTTGCCCTTGGCAAGACATAATTAAGAAAGGCAGGAAAATCTATCTGAACGTATCGAGAGGAAATTATTCTCCCATTAATGGCAGGAACAGCTAAACAAGCAGGCAAG
>KL267342.1:23273-50291 GCA_000699545.1 Podiceps cristatus
TGGCTAGCAGAGTGCAGCAGATGATGCAGGGCTGGGTTTTAACCCAAACCAAGGATTTTCCTCACCAAAATTTTAAGGAGCAGCTTTTGAAATGAGGATCTGCACTACATGTTGTTCTGGGGAGTAACTTTTTTTCCCTCAAGAGCTGCATCCCTTGAGCTTTTCTGTTTGCCAGTCTAAAATGATGACCACAGGGACTAAGCCTAAGCTAAAATCTTTTCATCACACCAAGACACGGCACTTTAACTGTCTTCACCACTTTGGTAGAAAGCAAAAGCTACAGGATGGAAGGAAAAAAACAAATAAATTAGAAAAAAAAAGGGGGGGGGGTGTTGGTCATTTAGGTGGGTCTGTCAGCTTGTGTTATCTTCATGCATTTGTGAAACTGAGCTTTAATTGACTGGCTGCAGTGGAGAGCTAAAAGATAGAATCTTGGTCTCAAACTGAACAGACAGCTTAAAGCCTTGTGATCCTCATTCATTAGGATGTGTCAGAGCAACTCAGAGGGGGAGGAGATACAGCCATGTCTGTTACGCTTTTACATGAAGTTCCCAAAATGTTGAGTGGGAGGCAAAGGGTGTGCACCACATTTGGAGCCACATCCAAGAGCCAAACTAAAATTTGCTCATCAGATACCCTATGACAACGAAAACAATCTCAAAGCCTACTATTTTCTATCGCTGTGTGAATTATTCATTTGCAAAGGATAAAGCCAAACCCACAGGCATTGTCCAACTATTAGCCAGTCAGTGCTGGCTGCAGCAGGAGTAGCGGAAAGCCCTGCCAGCTGGGGGGTCTCACATCTCGTCCCTACAGCCAGGCTGGGACGCAAGGAGGGGTTCAGCTCCCCTCCACAGTACCCCCCACGCAGATATGCTCCTCGTTCCCACGGAACAGCCACGGAACCGCTGCCTCTCCCTTTCATCCACCCTGCCTCGGAGCTGTGCTGCAAGCCCTGGTCTTCTGGGCCCCAGAGACCAGGATCCCCAAGGCACGCAGGCTGCTCTTAGCAGGATGGTAAGAAATATTTCCCTGCCCAAAACAGGTTTCAAAGAACTTTGTTTCTCCAAGAGACAAGTGGAGAGAGGAGTAGAGAAATTTAGCAAAAGCATGGAAGAAGCCTCCTGGCTTCTAGTTGAAGGTCCCAATCACTACACTGTGCCCTGGAGCCCCTGCAGTAGGTGTCCAATTTTCCTTCTGTCCTCTTGTCCTTGCCTCCATCAAGAGGAACTGCTTCTCTCCTTTTCCTCCTGGTTACCTGGACACCTCGCCTGTTTTTGGAAGAAAGATGCTGCCCGCTCCTGGTCGCCAGGGATGTTGGAAACAGAAAGCCACTGACACCCAAAGTGGGGGAGTCTGGTTACTGGGGAAACGGTCATGGTGGTGAAGGGTTGGTAGAGAAATTCAGCAGTTCCTGGACCTGTGTGAAGCCACCTTTTAGTCTGCACTCCTGGGAATCCTGACCAATGCTCATAGTTTGGATTCATGTGACGTGAAACAGATGGGAAGGCACCAGCAAGTGCTGCCACTGTAAATGGGGAGGATTCAGCATGGTACCCTATACGGGATAGGGACACAGAGGTCAAACACACACCAGCGGCATTTGTTCAGGTGTAAATGAGTCTGAGCTACAGTGACAGGCACGGCGATGGACAAAGTTACCCCTCCCAGGCATCCACCCAAGACATCAGCCTCGCTGAGTGCAATGGGAAACCTCATACTCAAGCACAGCGGGCTATATGCAAGGGTGGTGGATAGAGCTGGTTAACATAACTTTTCTCTGAAGATCATCAACAACAACAAACCAATGAAATTTTCTATGAACATTTTCTGCTTTTCAACAGAAACATAAAAATCTAGATTAAAACCTTTTAAAATGTTTTTGAGTAAAAATCATATTTTATATTAGACCTTGGGATTTCAAGTAGTATTTTGGTATAATTTTCCAGACTGGTCTCAATTTTGCCAATTCCTTTAGTAAAAATATTCTGCATTTCCAACTGTTTGCTTTTTCTCTGTCTTGAAGATCAGAAAATGTGTTGAAAATGTTATTTCTTTGTCAACATTTTCATTTAGATCCAAAAGCAACCATTACTCTTATCCAGCAATGAGAATGTATGTAAGAGGAAATATATATGCGTAGTGAATTCCAAACACAAGAAAATGAGTCTAAGCAGCCATTTCTTATATGCTAAGAAAGCCATGAAGAGGTTTATGTGAAGCTAGCTCACCTCTTAATCTATTTTCATATCTACATTAGAAGAAAGGTGCTTTTCCAGAGACATATGTGCGTATGGGCTGTGATACAAGACCGGGGAGACCTTCTTGGAAACAGATTTACTTTCCAAAGAGGTACTTTCAGTCATACCAAAACCTTTCTTGAAAGTATTGCTGAATCTGACTCCAATTCATGAAATTGTTACAGCAGGACAGTAAGGGCCAACACTACACGCACAGACGCCAGCACACAACCCACAACGTTACAGGCTTGGTGGGTGTCTTACAGGCCACAACGGGAGTTGTGCCATTGAGTTCAGTGAGTTCTCCCCTGGTCTTAGATAATAACCATTGGTTTCTTTATTTAGGGACAAAGACTCTTATATACTTGATTTCATGCTAGACTAATTATGACAAAAAAGCAAATTCATGAAACAACTATCACCGATATCAGGACTCAATCCTACAAAGCCTTACTCAAGTCACCAATCCCATAACCTCCATGTGAAGACACAGGCCAGGAAGGGCAGCCTTCATTTTCACAGTTGCCACCTCGTAACTGAAGCCCCCACAGAAGGAGAAGTAACAGCCCCAATGCCAGCCTGTGCCAATGGAAGCAAACCTCCTGGCAATGCAGTGGTAACAACATTTTAATAAAATGTTTCCTTTATATCTCTTTGTTAAAGCTAATACAGTACTTTCTTACCATTTTTGCAGACAGGACAACACTGTTCTGGTTCATAGACTGGGTTGACACACTCAGGAACTGCGCAGTCTGCTACAACACAGTGAACTTCATTGCTGGGCTCGCAGCGACACCATTCGCATGGCGAGGGCTAGGAACAAATCTAAAATTAGCCCATTTCCTCCTGTAGCTTACAATTTGCAACATTTCTATCTTGCCATAAGATAAACACATCAGCGTTTAATACCTCTTGACTGCATTCATTCATCATGGGTAATACAAATTAACCTATAGGACAAAATAACAACACCTGAAATAGGTAACTAGAACATTAGAAAAACCAGTAAGCATGTTACTTGTTTTCCCAGAGAGGGTGTGGAGTTTTTTAGCTTTCATAAGACTTTAGGTCCCTTCATCAAAAAGACTGAGCTGAAGCCACTTGGTTGTACCTCTGCTCTATCCATCTGGTGTTACCTTACGCATGTGGCTGGGAGCAGAGTAGGTTTTTTGGAAGACCACGAGTGGTGGTTCTTCCCAGGAAGGGACAGATTCAGAAGGACAGGGTGATTTTCCAGGTCATACCCATATCTCACGTAGACCACCACTGCCAGCAAACCCAGAGATGTTGGAAAGGTGCTGCTGGGGTGGCTTGTCCATCCTCCATCCTCTCAATGTGCTTTCATTCACGCTTTTCAGAGCGGAGGGGAATAGTGTGGAGAGGGAAAACCATTTTATTCTGTGTTTCTGCAGCACCCGCATTGGAGGTCTGTAAGCACTCCTGTAACATAACCACTAGATGTGGCCCTGGCCTGGCTCATGCCTGTTTCAACAAGATTTGTGAGCAACTGCTTCACACAGAATATGTAAATAATTAAGTGCCTGAATTCAGGGAGTTCTGCTGAAGTCAGGGAGTTCTGGATTAAAGCACCCAGCTAAATGGTTTTGTTTCAGCTCCATCAATTCAAACAGGAATCTCTATCTACCTCCAAACAGTACAGAGTTGTCACTGTCTCACCCTTTGAAAAGCTGTGGAAATCTGTTGAAATATAGAAAGGTCAGTGTTTTAAGGTTCCCAGTGTCCTTATGTGTGTGCAAGCATGATGAATGGATGACAAGACAGCTAAGAAAGGAGAAAAAGAAAAGAATTTGAAAGGAAAATAACTTCCTTTCAGTATCTGTGGGTTCAATATGTAATTCCCAATTCCTCAGCACCACTAACACTTGAATGAGTAAATCTGTCTATTGCATTGGTGAGAATCGGCGGCAATGGGAATTCCTCCATTAAAAAAAAAAAAAAAGAAGAAAAAAAAGTGAGATGCAAAGGAAAGGATTCACCCCTATGTGTTTCAAACCCTAGTGATGTGTCACTCATTTCTATAAGACAGATACAACCTGTGAGCCCTGGTTCTGGCAGGTAAAAAACTTTTCAGTTCACCTCTAAGAAGCTCCATATGTCTTGAGTCAAATAATTTATTCCCAGGAAATTAATTTCTACCTTAAAATGCACTAATTAAAGCTTCCCTTGCTTTGTCTCAGCATCTGCAGTCTATAATTCCCATCACCTCTCATTTGCTCAGGGCTTTGGCAATTTAGATAAAATCAGCACTCCTTGAGCAAGGGAAGAAGTCTGTGGAGGTGGAATTCCTCTCTCTAATTATCTTTCCTCGTTCAATCCCGCTTTGATTTCTGTCTGAAGCTCCAGGAATCTAAATTCATTTGACTGACATTTCTTATTCAAGGCTATTTAATAAGAAGAAACAATACAGAAGAAAATAGACAGAACTATTTGCTCAGGGATCAATAAGAAAATTGCTGCTTTGTTTTTACTCATTTTAATCGCTAATTATATGGAGCAGTAGAACTAGATCTTGTGATTTGTGGAGGCTTTCACTGATATATCCTTCAGGCCTTGGCCCCATCTTCACTACTCCAGTGGCTGCAATGCTAAGAAATATGTGGCATTTCCAGGACTGCAGCCCAATCTACTGCTTAAAGATGATCAGCACGAGTAGAAGATGCCCCTGAACGACTCTGCAACTGAGTAAATGAGACATGACATGCACATATTTTGCTTTTGCGTTGTTGGTGTAACCTGAAAATGACACTGTAATAAACCATGATGCTGCCTGACACTGAAAGCAGCTTTTCAAAAGAGAAGAACTGCACACAATTAAAGAAGGAAAGCGCACCTTGGCGGTACAAGGAACGAGCAGCCAGCACACGAGAAGGCTGCTTTGGCATGAACAAGACTTTTCTTGGCCACCTCCTGTTCCCCACCTTACCAAGTTGAAGCTACCTGGTCTTGCCTCCAGGATATTCCTCTGTCTGACCATTTTGTTCACTTGCCAGTGCCCCTTCCCGCGGCTCTTACCCAGGCCCTCACCTCCATGGGTGACTCCAGCAAAAACTAATGTCTAGGTACTTTCTCCCTAAGATGTGCTTTGGGATCTGATTTACAAACCTCTGCCCTTTCAGAAAGGACTTTGCCCCAAGCACACTGATTGAGCATCTTTTGACTGTTGTCTGTGGACTCTGCATCCCAGCTATTAATTTCCCTGGAGGGACCCTCCTTGTGGAACAACTATAGGGCATCAGCCAGAAGAGTCCTCTATCTGCATAGTCAGTAGGTAGACCAAGCCGTGAAACAATGAACTAGGAATCAGTGAAGAACAGGAAAACAGTGAAAGATGTCCCAAAGTTTGTTTCCTGATTCCTCATTTAAAGATTTATCTCCTATGGAAGAGGGGTAGTTTACACTTTGGTAGCCACTGAAGTTCAAACACCAGCTAACACCAGTTCCTGAAAAGACACTCTCATCCCTACTGAAAAACAAAGTTGAAAAAATACAAAGGGTTTCTGAAGTATGAAGGACAGAGGACACAAATCAGAGGCTATGCCATTCCCATGTGTCCAAGGCAGAATAATCTCTTTGAAGACTTTCCAGCAAAGCATTTGTTAGGAAGGATTTCAAGAAATGTTGGTGCAGGAACATTCATTCTTCTCACCATTGTCCAAAAGGAAAGGACTTCCATGGTGTCCAGCCATAACACAGATATATACCCACCCAGGAACTGCATGCTTCCTTACTGTTCAAGGTATGTTTTACAAAATGGACCTATCGTTAAAACCAGAGGAGTAAACTGGGTCCTTTTGTAGAAGGTATCTTTACAGCATTTTGACTTAGGAAAACTGGTACAAAGCACTTGAAAATTTTTGTACCCAATTTTCGCTTACAAGAGGGGTGAGAGCACTAACCCTCAGAACTAACCCTCAGAACTAGTGAGGAAATATGTTCTGTGATGTTATTGTCAGTGCAAGGGCCAAGTCAAGGCAAGACGGTGGGAAACAGATGTGGCCAACATCTAACCACCATTCAAGGGCTTTTGAGAACAGATAAAGTGGGACACAGAGCACAAAGGACCTTCTCAGTCTCAGCACTGACCCTGACTCACCTCTCCTTCGGCCAGTCACTTTAAAGAGATCAAAGAAGCACAAGGATGTGGACCATAAACACCCCTGTCCATAACCACACCTGAGATCATGGCCCAACGTCTATTTCTCTTCTGGACTACTGATGTCAAAGAGGACTGTGACCTCAGGTTTGGCTGGGAGGAATGACCCCAGGTTCAATCCCTGCTTCTTCTACTAGGGTATGGCCCTGTCCCACACAGCAGGGTGGCTGGAGGAAGGAGCCAGCACTCAACTGCTTGAGTAGGTGGAAAACCTTAGTCTCAGGTACTGTCAAATGGGAAACATCTGCCATTAGTGGAGTTTATTAACAAAGAAAGAAGGAAGGAGAATTAAAACACAGAATAGAGAGTTCACATGGCTAATAAAGATTTTATGTGCATAAGCACATAATGCTAAACTTGATAGATGATAATAAACAAACAAACAAGATAAAAAGGTAGCAAAGGAAACAGAATGAGAAACAAGATACACCCTGAGCAGGGGAAATGAGGAAGCGAAACCGGATGTGGGTACTGTATCTCCTAATCTTCACCCTCACTCCCATACACACACCAGCTCCTCACGATTTTCACCCTTTCTTTGGAGGCAAATGTCAGGACATGTAGGAATTATGTTGCTAACATCATCCAGCTACTCTTTACAGGGGCTCCTTCTCCTGTGGGGCTGGGCAACAGCTGGGTCCTTCTGTAGTTTCATAAAACCACCGAAATCTCATACCTCTGACAGGTCTACACTTGGAGGGCTCCAGCAGGCCCTCAAGTCACCCAGAAGGACTGGTGAATAAACAGAGACTGCATGATCAAACATAGCCTGATTCTTCTCAGCCTTAAAGGAGAGGTGGAGAAAAGAAAATGGAAAATTGAATTCAAATCTCAGTGTCAAAATCTAATTTTTTATCTTTTCTACAGCTGAAGAGATCTGAATCAAACTTTTTTTAGACAAAGGCAGCTGATACAATCACACAAATAACTGCTAGACAAAACCTCAAGATTTTAGGAAAGATCTGCATCCAAGACATCTCATTTAATCATAGAAATTCTCCTGTCCCAAATACTTACTGAACTTCACCTGCATAGCACCCTTTGCTCAAGCCTTGTCCACAACTACAGCACCCTGTCACCTCTCTGCTGCCTCAAACATGTGAAACATTTTTCTGTAACATGCAGATTGCCCTGCAAGAACTTATTACTGAGTCGTAAGTATTCTCCTTGAGTGAATGGAGGAAGCATATATATGTATGAAACATTATACTGCAGCCCTCCTCTTCCCTGCCTCCAACAAGGATTTCTCTGTCTATGCATTCGCGTGTCAATCACTCTTAAGCTGCTTCTACATAAACATCTCTAGAGAGGCGGAAAGGGAGTGATTTACCTACGACAAATGAAAAGCTTTGAAGATGACATCTGATTGATACCTTTTCTTTACCTGTTTGTTCTGTCAATCAGGAGCAATTTTCCTCAGAGTTCTTGCCCTGCTGTCACATTAACCAGGCTAACCGTGGTTTCCAAGCCCAGTCATTTCAGTCCTATATGTGGGCTGTCACCCAGCTCAGCAGCAGTCTCAGACCAAGTTTTAAGGCTGCAGTCTCCTGTGATCAGCTGTGATTAATCCAGCTGGCTTCACTCAGACTGGGGCTTTGCAGCTCATACCGCTCTGGGAGCAGGCGAAGTGACCCTTTTCCAAGCAGCCTTCTGAGAGCAAAGTGCTATCTGGCACCTAAGTGTTTCAAAGCCTGTGGATCTTGTATCATTAAAACAGACTATACACAGACCTGTTACTCCTTGAGACTTCCTGCTCTATGAATTTAGATGCTGGCACCTGATTTCCTCTGGGCACATTTAGCACTGCCACTTCCTGAGACTTTGGACCTCTCCTCACTTTTTCAAGGAAAGACTTTGAATTGCATGGTACTTTCTTCATACCTGAGTCTTCAGCCTCATGAAAGAAGGCTTACATCTTTGCTGGAGCTAGCATAAAGGCTGCTCAAAGCTACTACAAATTCTTGCAATTGCCCTCTAGTCATCTGTTCAGAGATCTTGTTATCAGGATTTATTGGGCTGCTCTCTTCCCCCTCCTTCCTACATTCTCCAGCTAAGCTTGAAGAGGGTATTTGTGCAAGAATATCCCATAATCCCATACTCAAAGACTTCCTCTCATTGACTAGGCCCCATGAAGTGGTCACATAAGGCCCATGTCCTTGTGCCATCTGACTATTGCATGACAGCTCCTCATCAATTATACACAGCTGTTACCAAACGACAGAACAATACAAACTTTACAACTATTGTATCACAAATACTTGACATTTCTTTTGAGGAAGAAAATAGAAAAGCTTCATGTAAGTGTTTACAACCATCTAATCATGTTTCAATAGACACATGATCATCATGCAAGGGCTGTTCAAGTTAGTAGAAGACAATCTAAGTATTTCCACTGATTGAATAGACCTGCTATTGGGGCCTGCGATGCTTTTCACAGTCAAGTAGGTATATTTACAAAATGGGCAGAACGACTGGAGAAATCTGCTTGATTGACTGAAATCTGAAGGGGTGTATAACCAAGAGACTAAGCCAGTGGACTTTCTTTCTGAGCCACATGGATACCCAAGGATCCATCACACCAGAGCAAATGCAGAGCAGATGTCAGGGCTCTTGTTATCACCTGTAAACCTCAATCAGGTATGTTAGCTCCCACCTCTGAAGATCAAAAAGGAAATGGCGTGTAAGTATATGCCTTTTCTAGATTATACTGCAAAGGGAAAAAATACTTTTCATGGTAGTTTTACTGAATATGGAGTTGCAATGCTTTCTCCCCCTTTGAGAACATGTTAGAAAAAGAAGTGCAAACTGCTTAAAAAGGAGGAGATATCATCATCTCCATTTCTACTGACGTCAAGGCAGTTTTGATGCAATGTATCTAACCTGCTACTTCTGCACACACTTGTCAGTACCTTGCCCTAGACTGGGATCCACTAGCTGTATCCACATGCACCTCCTGCCTACGTGTCCCCGGGAAGAACTGGATGCTTCCCATCCCTGTGAGTGCTGGACTCCAAGGGGAGGAAAGCTGAAAACCATCACTGCTGCCAATCTCTCCATCTTCCGTTTTTCGAGAGTGTGTGCCAGCGCTCGTACAGATAATCACATTCAGGCTCCCCCCTCAGACAGGCTCGACTGATGGCATCCTGTTCCATGCAGACTGAACAGCAGGAAAAGCAGAGCGATGTAAAGTGAAGTCTGTCAAATTAGGCACTTACATCTTAAAAGTAGCTGTAACTTTTAATGACACTAAGGACAATGGCAATTCTGATGGAAATGATTTTTGTAGCTACACTTTCAGGTGCTGAATTTATTAGCAGGAAGCAAGAAAGGGAAGAAAGTTTAAAAGGACCTGATGAATAAAATCGGAGGCAAAAATGGTTTCTGCATTATGGCTGAGGTGGGAAGTCATAAACCAGGGGAGATGAATAAAAAAGAAACTGGGATAGCATTCATAGAAGATACTCCTGGAGTCGAAATTAGAATCATTTTCATTGTTATTGAAATTGCCTGTGATCTCAGGCAGATTAGCAGGAGATTGCAGGAAAGTTCAGGGAAAGCTTTCAACTGAGAAATTTTTCAGGTGCCAAACTGCGGAGAATGGGCTAGTGAGTCCCACCTGAAGGCGAGACTGAAATCAGCCCATTGCTCTTCTGGGCTGCTCACTTTGCCTTTCTTATTAGTGGCGCATAAATAACCATCTAAATTGTGTTAAAAGTCTGGTAAATGGCTTTTTTTGATGTGCGCGTGTGCCAATACAAGAATTTACATGGGGCAAAAACTTCACTTATTTTAGTCACTTACTTAAAAAACCAAAAATCATCCATCCAGCTACTGGAGACACAGTATCAATTATGCTACGGAACTGTAATGACTTGGATTTTCCATAGGTGGAAAGTTGCTCAAATAAACAATCTGGTAAGTGATTATAGACGAGTACAGTCACTGAAAACACCATCAGGTTGCAAATGATTTTGCAACAGGAAAAAACTACTAAGTCATTAGGTAATTTATTTGCAGTGAAAAACTGGAGCTGTATCCTACTTACATGGAGCACTAGCAATATAAATGAACTGTGCCATCCAAAAATTGAAAAATGCTTGCACCATACTGCAGATCGACTAAAACAAGGAGCCGGCTTCCAAGGAGCAGCAGAAGTGAATGCTAAGATCCTGTATTTCTAAGGGAGCCCCCAACACGCATACAAACATTACTAGACTGAAATGAAATGACAAATTTCTCAGTCAACGGAAAGGACGAGACACAAATACGTTACTGAAAACATCGCCTATAAATGGTGACTCCATCCTATACTCAAGGCAGCACCATCACAAGGAGGCTGAAGATGACTTGCCTATTTTCTTAGACTACATATGCTGCAGCTCTCCAACCAAAGCTCAATTTTAGTTACTCCTAACTGCTGCTTGTCTGTTCACTTCTGCCAAAATATTTCCAGAAGGCTGGGGACCAGGCTTGGATTCTGGAGATGGAAAGGCATAAAGATGGTGCAATCTCCCCAGGTCATGTATACCTCTCCTCCCCTCAGCCCCGACCATGCTTGTCCATACCTGGGAACAACAATATCCTTGCCATGCTTTTGTAAAAATTCCTGGGGAGATACTACAGATCAGCAAGCCAGATAAGGGAGAGATGCACAGAAGATATGCCTCACCTTGGGGATCCTGGGCCCACAACTGATGATTCGGGACCGTGATGGCATCAGGAGCTTTGTACTCATATTTGCTATGTGCCACACAACTTGATGGTTTAAAAGGCTCCTGGAACCACATCTGGACCTGGAGAGTGACTTCTCCATTAGCTGATGAGAGAGACAACCTTGAGCCAAGCCCTGGCCCTTTTTCCATGGGAGCTGTGTAGCTGCAGTCTCATGGTTGCTTTTCTCTCCCGAGAGCAGCAGTGGAGCTTTCCCTAACAACATGGCTTGCACTTCTTTCATAAGAATGCTCTCTTTGTTTTGATATACGTCTCATTTTATTCCTTACAATAGTTGCACTTCACCTACCCTGGGGCTGAGGGGACTGGAGTTCTCTATTACTTTGGTGATAATTTTTATGAGTCTATTACAATAGCTTTTTAGTTCAGACATGCCCGGTGCACAGGGAAGAGGACTCCTTTTGAAAGGTTACAGATAATGACAGATGGGACTGTGGCTCCAACGTGTGATGCAGAGCCCCGTTCAGACACAGACAAAATGTTTGTGTGTGCTTCACATTTCTTAAGCTCCTTTTAATATCAATAGGGAAAGTGAGCCCCGCTGGCAGCTTCCTGCTCTCCATTCCCTCCCTGCTGGCTCTTGCAAGTAAGGAGCCTTGTCTAGGAAAAAGCTTCCTGTGGCAGGGAGAAAAGAACCAATGACCTGGTCAGAAAGGTGATTCCTTTTATGTGTGCTTTCCCTATACCTGAATCTGCTGTTTGCTTCTTCATTCATGCCAAAAGATGGGAGAAGGTGGCGAGATCAGCTCTACGTACTGATAAAATACTTTATTTCTATTAAGGAGATAGGTATAACATAACCAGCCATCACTGGGGTGGAGATCTGGATCTTGGTCCCATTCCTTCTCCTACAGTTTTCTGCCTGGATTGTCAGGTGCACTTTCCACAGCCACAGTACAGGCCAGGTAGATTTACACTAGTGATGGATTTGGCCCTGTGACTCTGTTACTCACAAGATACTCAGCTGAGGGCTGTTTGGCCGAACTGAATGCAATCTTTGGAGTCAGTCTGCTTCCTCTGAAGACAAACTCCATGTCCCCATGCAGCTCAGGCAGCTGGAAATCATCACCCTGGCAGGTGACTCCTGGATGGGTCGCAGCAGTCAAGGGAAGGCGTGAGCTCCTCTTGCTATAGGTCCCACACTGCAGATTTCAGTGCTGTATCACCCTCAGCCTCAGCGTTCTGCACCATTTTGCACCTCTTGTGCCCTAAGGGAAGCTGGTCCCACCCCTCACCAAAAAACCACCCCCCCGGTACTGCAGTAGGAGCCCCTTCGTCCCGCCAGCACATCAACATGTTCCCTCCTTCCCCCTGAAAGGAGCAGCTCCTTCCTGAATGCTCTGCTCTTGCTCACCTCTGCACCTCTTGCTCACCTCTGGATTCCCTCCAGCATCGGTGCTGGAGACAGGAGCTCATTACTGATCTCCATTAACACATTCTGTTGCTCTGTCGCCTTTTTCTCCTCCCAAGGAAAGACATGTTGGCTGAACCCAAGTCTATGTCCAAGGAGCAGTCAGGAGCCAACATACTTTTTTCCTTTACACTGCTGAGGCTCAAGGGTGCTGAGCACACATGATTACATTCACACACATCCCCATGTCCTTCACTGTCTCCAGGCCGTGCTTCAAAGCTCTGTCCTGCCAAGCAGTGAGTTGTGGTTGTACCAGCTGGTTAATATCACTGGTCTGCCTGGGTTTGCTGTGGGTTTGGTCTCCTTTGCTTCTGGGCTTTGACATTGATCCTGTTGACATCGATTCATCACTGCATGTTGAGAGGAGGGAGGGTGGCAAATTCATCATATCAAATACTGACTTGTTCCTGGTTGCTTTTCTCTCTCATCCTCCATTATCTGTACTTTTTTGATAGCCTAGCCTAACTTTGTACTTTCTGGCAGCTGGCAAGGTAGATTAGGTTTCATGGGAGCTCCCTTAGGCAAATCCTTCTCTCAGGTCAGCATCATACAAACTCCACAGAGGAGTATTGAACTGGTACCAAACTTTACACCTGTGCAACGTCCCCATGGGCCACTTGTGATCTATAGAGCTGCAGCAGTTTGCAGCAGGTGCGAAACTGCCCCACAGAATAATGCAGCTCTTCACTAGCTGACACTATGGAGAAGGCGTTTTCCAAATTCTCCCCTCTGCCCCTTGTACCCAGTTGCCATTGCTTAAACCCTCAGGAAAGAAGCCATCAGGGTCCAGGAGGCTTCTGTCCCTCAGGGAATGTTATCACATTTGGTTATGAGCAAAAGCGGGGAAGAACGTGAAATGAAAACATGTTTGAATAGTTAGTCTGTGATGAGAGAATATGCTGGGGTCTGCTAACACAGGGAGCACCCTGGGTTAACCCTCAGTCAGAAAGGTTTTCCTGCCTGGGACGACCACAGTTAAGAGACTGAGAGACTCCCTGCTTTGAGGACCTGCTTCAAACCCTACAGCTCCTCCAAGCATATCCATTTTATTATAATTGCCAAAGAATTACCTCTGAACTGTACCACAGAACAAAGAGTAAGGAAGCCTAGTGCTACATGTATTTTTATTTTGCAACTAGACAGAGCATTGTCACTACATGACTTATCTAATTATAGTCTTAAAAACAATAACTAGGATAATTAGCTAATTGAGCATTATTTTTAATGAATGCAATTCTGCATAAAGCACATCCCAGTAGCAACAAACACACACCTGCACTTCCCCTCACTCTGGTAGGAAGCGGTTGTCTAAAAAACTTCTCACCAATGATCTGTCAACATCTCTACAGACGACATTCTTCTTCACAAGCTGATGACCTGAGGACCTCACTCTCACCAGCCCTACAGAAACTTCTTGGGTGACAGAGATGGACAAGGCTTGGGAGAGCCAACAAATGAGCACTTCTCTCTTTGGCCTCATGGAGCACTGCCTGGCACAGTAATAAAGCCTCAGACTTTACCACTCTGGAAGGAGCTGGTAACAGTTGCGTGTTACACATCCCTTTTTCTTAACAGCACGGCTCTGGCAGCAATGGAAGGGAGGGAGTGCCAGATCCTCCTCTCTGGTTGTGCAGCGATATCTCCCCTCTTTCAGCTGCTCTCTGGACAGCCCCCGATTCCGGAAGCAAGCAGAGCCAATGGGCTCTTTCCTGGAACAAATATCTGGAAGACCAGCCACAGCTTTGGTGGTAAAAATGTCGGGCACATGTTAATTCCTGGGTCATATTTACTGGAAAAATACCAATCCCCTGGGATTGCACGTACAGGCTGAATTCTCCACTGTGCTCCTGCACTGGTGCACTGTGATTAAAACATGGGGGCTTGTGCTTAATTCCTGGTGATTTTGAATCATGCTGATGCTCAAGTTTTGGGTCTCATCTATTTCAATGGGGAGCTTTGAGAAAGTATGTGTATAGTGCAGCCAGTGCCACTGAGCTCTGAATTTCTGGGGCCTGCATGTACTACTCTGATCTGGGGAAAACAACAACATGGATTTTTTGTACCCAAATTCTGAATACAGCCCATCTTCTTTCACCTACTGTAATAATATACTTGTGCATAATGTAATATGTATATTATAGAATCAGTAGCTAAGTACATAATTTAAAAAATGGGTATCACTATAGATCAGTATATGACATGCCTATCCATTTTAGTATGTTTTCTTGGTACAAATTATGACAGAAATACAGTAAGTCAGTAATTTCAGATTCCTTTGCATAGACATTGTCACTGTAATTTTGCCAGGACGGAGATAATAAATCATACTTTTCCATCTGACTGATGTTCTGTTTCCCCTGTCTGATTTCAATGGCTGTATTCTATCTTTGGAGCTGGCATTGTTCATAGCTCCTTTTATTAAAGCACAGGCACGTTATTGAAATTTCTTTTGTATTATGATTTTCTAGCCATACGTGAAATTGCAGAACACACAAGAAGAAGGAGAAGAAGAAGAAGAAGAAGAAGAAAAGACCCATTTGTTTGAATCATAGAAAAAAAAAACCTGCTGCACAGATCTTGGAGAGAAAAATACCAATATTAAAATCAGGGCCCCATGCCGTAATCATGTAGTAATCACTTCCTTGGAATTAATGAGCAAAGACCTAAAAACTAATAGTGATTTGGATGACTGGTTAGTGTACTACCGAAAGGTTTTAATAACGCTAGTTCTTACAATGATTAGCTTGCCATGGTTTGAGTGCTTTCCAAGATTCACTAGGAAACTGAACACACATATAATAGAGGAGAAAACACAGTAAAGAACCTTCCTTTTCTCCCCACTTTGTTTTCCTAGTGAGCTAACAAAGCTCCTCAGATTTAAGATGTATCTCTGTTCTTGAGAGAAGGGGTTAGAGAAATTTTAGTAAAATGTCGCTCAATGATTATTTAGGCTGCTGTAGAGAAAGGAATCTTAGTAAAATGCCGCTCAATGATTATTTAGGCTGCTGTATGGATAGTGCTTAGATTTTTTTGCAAACTAGCTGAAGTAAGCGAAAGACAGCGAAAGACAGTCCCTGATAAGGACCAGGAATCTGCCTTAAGAACCAGCTAGAACCAACCCTGCAGTTTGAGTAAGAGCCAAGAGGTAACTGGGCCTGCACAGACATGAAAGGTTACTAATGGTGATGAAGAGGAGTCGTCAGCCTTCATCCCCACCACCCCTGACGACCAACATAAGGAGGCACTGCGCAAGCGCAATCTGGAAGAAATTGTGAAATCGATTTCTGGGAACTAATTTTAATATGAAGCGGGAAATTCATGCATAATAAGCGTTATCAGGAAACATCATGAATATGTAAATATCTTGCTGCATATAACTAATGCAAATTGCCGCGTTAGGCTCGCACGACTTTGGTGGGACTACCCCCCGTGCTGCCCGGCGCTGAATAAACATACCTACTTTACAATCTTACAGATTGTTTATTTTCTGCACGTCAGTTCTCTTACACTGATATAAACCACAGCACCCACAGTCCAAGCCTGCAGCTGGAAAGTTCAATACACCCGGGCAGGGCTGAGAGATGATATTCATAGAATCATAGAACCCCCTGGTTGGAAAGGACCTTTAAGATCATGGAGTCCAACCATGCCTGACCACCACTAAACCATGTCCCTGAGCACCTCATCTACCTGTCTTTTAAATACCTCCAGGGATGGTGACTCAACCACCTCCCTGGGCAGCCTGTTCCAGTGCCTGACAACCTTTTCGTGAAGAAATGTTCCCTAATATCCAATCTAAACCTCCCCTGGCACAACTTGAGGCCATTTCCTCTTGTCCTCTCACCTGTTACTAGGGAGAAGAGACCATCCCTCACCCCTCTACAACCTCCTTTCAGGTAGTTGTAGAGAGTGATAAGGTCTCCCCCTTTCCTCCAGACTTCTTAAATTGCTTGCTAACCTTAGACAATATCAAAACAATATTCCCAATAAGTACCGATAGAAGTATTTTAACTACCCAAGGATGTTCAAGCTACTGAAAAGTTACTGTAATGAAGGAGGAAACATCACAGTAGAAGGCAGCGAAAGCAGCATTCTGTATTTCCTCCACAAAAAACCTCCCAGAGGAAGAAGCATAACTGCTAATTGTCTCCATGAGATGGTACCTAAAGTACAGTAATGGCCTTAGTACGAAGCTCAGACACCACATTAAGCTCAAGTTCAGTGTCCTAAAAACAAATCTCCCAGGCAAAACATTATTAATCATTGCAGAGTACAGCAGCCTGCAAAAGCCTACACCAATCTTTAACACATACAGCAAAGATGAGAGCATGATGCAAATCAAATAAACTAGTATCATGACCTGCAATAGCTAACAGACGTAAATCCCTTAATACGCTCTTATTGACCTTTTATTACCTCAAACCCTTCGAGCCCCACTTTGGGCACCAAAAAGGACTGTCATGGTTTAGCCCCAGCCAGCAACTAAGCACCACGCAGCCACTTGCTCACTCCCATGGGTGAGTGAAACAGCCATGTTTCCGAAACAGCCTCATAGACACCTGGACCAAGAACATGGCATTGAGTGGGTCTATCACATCCTCTGTCACGCACCAGCCTCCAGGAAAATCAAACAATACAATGGATTGTTAAAAACTACCCTGAGAGCAATGGGTGGTGGGACCTTCAAACACTGGGATACACATTTAGCACACGCCTCCTGGTTAGTCAACACTAGGGGATCTGCCAATTGAGCTGGCCCTGCCCAATCAAAACCTTCAGTACTGTAGAAGGAGATAAAACTCCTGTAGTGCACATAAGAAAATATGCTGGGGAACACAGTCTGGGTTACATTCCTGCCTCAGGCGAAGGCAAACCCATCCATCCGTGGGACTGCTTTTGCTCAGGGACCTGGGTGCACTTGGCGGGTGATGTGGTTAGGGAAGTCAAAAGTATACCTCAAGCGGATTTGATTTTGGGTGAGAATAAACAGAGATTTGAATTGTATGATGTTAATTGCTACATAATACTGTATACCATCATTACTGTGGTTGCTATATGCCATATCAATGGTGTTATGGTAAGAATCACCCAGATTAATGAAGAATGAACTAATGAAACTGAGAGAAGTGCAGCAGTGATGGAACCAGAACCGTCTTCAGCAACTTGCACCCACCAATTTCCTTAAGATCAGCACCTTCAGGCTGCAGACCTGCATGGGCATGGGCTGCACCAGATACACTGGCTACAACCTCCAGATGTAGCACATAACAATCCAACTCCACACATCAATCCATCTCCCCTGCCCTGAGAGACTTTTTACGCCAGCCGGAACTCAAAATCGTGGACCAAATGAACTCAACAGACATTTTAGAGGGGTAGCCCATAAACTAAGGGAATGATATCTGTGTGTATATCAAAATACAGGAAAAGTGGTGGTGATTAATTGGAATGTATTGGAAAGTGTAGGACCTGAGCATGATATAGACGGTATGGAATAAAGGGTGAGTACTGTCCAGGTTTCAGTGCTGATAGAGTTAATTTTCTTCCTAGTAGCTGATACAGCGCTGTGTTTTAGATTTAGTATCAGAATAATGTTGATAACACACTGATGTTTTTAGTTGTTGCTGAGTAGTTGCTTATACTAAATAAGTCAAGGACTTTTCAGCTTCCCATGCTCTGCCAGTGAGGAGGGGCATGAGAAGCCGGGAGGGAGCACAGCCAGGACAGACTGGCCGGAGGGATATTCCATACCATATGATGTCATGCTCAGTATATAAAACTAGAGTTGGCCAAGGGGCAGGAATCGCTGCTTAGGGACGGGCTATTGATCACCGGGTGGTGAACAGTTGTTGCATTGTGCATCACTTGTTTTTCTGTATATTCATTTATCAGTATTATTATTATTATTATTTCCTCTTCCTTTGCTGTCCTACTAAACTGTTTATACCTCAACCCACAAGTTTTTTTATCGATTCTCTCCCCCATCCCACCTGGGGTGGAGTGAGCGAGTGGCTGCATGGTGCTTAGTTGTTGGCTGGGGCTAAAGCACAATACATTTATATTTGATAAGGTTGCATTCCCAGGCTGGGAAACTAGTGGTCAGAGCAAGGCTGTAGTTTGCACCACTTAATTTCTATTTCTGGCATGGTTCTAGGGGTGGGGAATCACTTTTTGGTTTCATTGCCTCCTTTTCTCCAGTGGCAGAATGGACACGCTGCATTTCAGGGACTGAGAGATGCTGGGATAGCAGCTGAATACACTCTTGCTTGTGCTAATGCTTTTTGATGAGAGGTCTTATTTTGTTAAGTTATGTTGAGATAATTGCATTAATAAAACATTTTTAAAGAGCATTAACAAAGGAGAAGGAGGTGCCACTATTCTGAAGTAAAGGTTTCCATAATGAGCTGAGAATTAGTATATGATAATGCTATGCTTATACAGTCCCTCATTTATTCTGGACTCTGATTATACCCCAAACATCCCTGTTAAAGCTGTGATCCCCACTGTGCAAAGTGCTGTTCAAGAAGACATAAAGTCAGCAAGATACAGAAGCCCTAGCTGAAGGATTACAGATGCTCTGTGGACAAAACAAAGCAATGAACTTAAAATATAGTGTCAGGGAACACTGGAAAGAAAAATAAAGTAGAACTCCAGCAGTGAAATCCTGGCTCTTTTCAAGTCAGTGGAGACTTTGCCCTAGAATGAAGCTAAGATTTCCACCACTTTTTTTTTTTTTTTTTTTTTTTTTTTTTACAGTGCAGAGGCCTGTCCAGGAGCAAGGGTTGTTCTTGCATCTCTCCACACTTGTGCTTGATGCAAGGGACAAACATCTGGGTATCACCTATGGACTTTTTGAGCGAGAATGGCTTTGGAAGCAGGAAGGTGGAAAGGGAGAGGACAAGGAGGTGAAGCAGTCATTGGGAAGGGCAGGCAGATGAAAGGCAGCAGAGGTTAAGCACTGACAGAGCCAATGGCTGGAAGATACTGCAGCTCTGTGCTTGGCAGAAAGTAGGGCGGCCACTGAAGAGCACCCAAAAAATGTCCTTGATGTTCAGAGCTGTTTCCAAGCTGAAGTTCATAACTGCAGATTGAAGCTGCCCTTCTGACCTGAATATGATGAGTAAGGCCAAGCTGTGATGCCAAAACCTCTCATCTTCCCACCCAAAGGACAACTCACCCAATGTCCTGCCAGACAAATGGAGATATTTCAATGTCTGCGGCTAGAAAATTTCTGCCATTGACTTTGGATGGCACCATGCTACCAAAATCCATATCACCAGGACTCACTCTCCTGCAGGGTCAGGGAGCAGTTCCTGCCTGTAGGGTCTAAAATTAAGAGAATGTCTCAAGATGTCAGCTTGACAAACTCTTGAGAACTGATCATTCATTTCCCAGCAATGGTATTTTGCTACTTAGTCATATAGGTCCAGAGAAGGTTATTCTGGATATGCCTATATTGGGTGGTGAGAGATCTAGGAAGTTCAGAAGTGATTACGGACTTTTCAAAGTGACAACCTAATCCTCTTCAAATGGCTCTTAGCTGTGGCCACAAATATGCCTTAACAACATCGTAAACTGCATTTCTCAAATGAGGGTGGATGTGTGCTTTTCTGTCAGTAAGTTATGCAGGAGAGTAAAAACTAATCAGCACTTAAAACTGTTGTCTCACTGACATCTGCGTGAGTTCTCCATAAGCTGCCAGTGAACATCCGTCATGCTGGCAGTACACTGTCTCCGTAAGTTTACATAAGCTGCTGTCTGGGAACATTCATTTAAAACACAACCATGTGTACTCACAATAATGGAGACCTCTTTCTCAGTTGTTATTTGCTTGTTTTCTCTCTCTGGGAAGAAAGAGGAGGGTTAACAACCTCTCTGAAAGATCTCTGATAGTACAGGCGAGCACAGAGCACTTGGGACTCGGACCTTAACCTCCAGGACTGATATCAAAACACAGCTGATGTGCGGGAGAAAAAGCAAGCTGCTAAGTGACCTCAAGAGTCCTCGCCAGATCTCTCTGGAGAAAACAGAGAGACTGCCTAAGACTGGCAGCATCCTTCACACCTTCCCTGCAGCCACTGCAGCTGCCCATCACCCCACGTTCATCTCTGAGAGGGACCGGAGGAGACCTGAGAGACCAGATTTGGGGCCGACAAGGGCAGAAGTGGAAAATGAGAGGGGGGAGAGAGAGATGAATCCCAGTAAAAGCTACCAGACCTTCCCTTCCTCCTACGTACTGCTCCACAGGAATCAAAATTAGACAAATTTGAGTCAGATCTTGATTCACATTGGAGACTGTGTTGACTTTTTCTGTGGGTTTCCAGGTGGAACTGCAGCCTCAGCCGAAGCTGGGGATAAGTCCCAGTCAATCCAAAGGATGAAGCAGGCTCCGTACGGGCAGCTGGGACCCCAAATCCACAAAGATCTCCCAGGACCCATAACAGAGCTATGAAGATGCTACACAGTGTTACTAAACCATCTGTCAGGGACACAAGGTTTTACAAAAGGATACAAGAAAAACTACTAATGGATTTAGATTTACAGTTGAACTTCAGGATTTCATTTGTACAATTTAGGGGCACAAGCATAAACATTTGGACAGCTGTCTAAGCTAGATGGCTTGTTGTCATGCTTATATTTTGGGCTTATGATTGTTATGAGTCAAAAAAATCAGAGGTGCAACACCATCTCACTAGAAGAAAGCTAAATATTCAAGAAATGGGTATTTATAACTACTCTACCCTGAGATAGCCACAGTTACTGGCAGTGGTAAGAAAACAGAAGATTAAATTGCATTCGGATTTCTCACCCCAAACCTAAACAGAAACCTAGGTTTAATGTTTAAATATAACCATAATATATAGATAACCATAGAAATATATTAAACCTATAAATATTTATAAATATTAAACCTAAAAACACGACAGGAAAATTCTCCCAAATGGAACGCCCTCACAGATTTTGATAGCCTAGAGAAAAAAATAATTCTAATTCGTGAAAGATCAGGCAGTTGAAATTGCTACAAGATGAGTCAGTCCTGGTAATACTACTAGAGTG
Source organism: Podiceps cristatus (assembly GCA_000699545.1). Classification (NCBI taxonomy): domain Eukaryota; kingdom Metazoa; phylum Chordata; class Aves; order Podicipediformes; family Podicipedidae; genus Podiceps; species Podiceps cristatus. Next base: position 44,887 of record KL267342.1, read on the forward strand.
AGTATGAGTGTTTGTGTGCACACACACTTGCAAAAGATTTTTAAATGGGGTCTAATTTCAGCTGTAACTAAGCAGTGACAGGCACTGCTAGGGATGACGATTTGGAACCTACATATTAGCAAAAGTAAATCAAGTGGGTGAAAGGTTTACAAGCCCACATAAAACAGTGCCTTCGTTTCCACTGAAAGCAGTGTGGGTTTGAGTCAGAACGACTGGAGAAAGCCTCTCCTCTTTGACTTCAGTGTGTGTGGAATGGACTTGAGAAAGTTTGCAGACCTTATAAATTCAACAGGACAAAGGAAGAGCAAAGCTCAGAGCCTGTAAAATGCTCAGAAATTCTTCTGTGGATATAGCAGGTAAAATCTTTGTTCTGTTGAAGTAAACAGCAAAACGCTTGGATGCTTCAATGAGATCAAAACTACACTTCATAGCAGCAGTTTCCTGCATCTATATAAAAATCTCTATATAAATGCTATAGGAAAGAAAGTTCTGTCTCTCCTATAGCATTTATAAACTCCTAGCTCATAGGTGCTCCTTTTATATTTCTCCCCCAAAGCACCCCTGGAAGCGCACAGTAATCTTCCATTGACTGAATCTATTCCGCTACTTAGAGGGAAAAAAAAAAAAAAAAAGAGTTTCACTATTCTAGGTAAACGCATAGATTTTCAAGAAATCGGTTTCTGCCTTACTCCACAAGGTATCGAGCTCCCAGCAAAACACAGGTCCAGGTCAAAAGCTCAGCTGTCAACTAAATTAAGTCTGACGTATCTCATGTTAGACCTGGACTGAAGGTTACTGTATGCGAGAGTGGCGTGACACCATCTAGTTTGTGGTTTTCGGAGGATACTGGAACTTTGCTTTCCACACAACATCCCACAGTTGTTGAACACCGCAAATAATGACACAGATTGCTCAAACTCCCTCTAACAGCCTTTCTTCCCTACATTCTGTTTCTCCGTCCTTTAGACTGTTATGAGGGTGAAATTATTTCTTTCAGGTAAAGTGGTTAGTACTTTTCTATTTCATTCACATGCAAAAGAAACTTAAGCGAGAAATTCCATCTCATTATTCTCCCACTGAAATCTTGCCAAAAAGAGTCCTTATACCATTCACGTAAGAACCTGAGCATGTGGCAAAATCACACCTAGGTGGGACACTTCATTACCTGACAAGACAGCAGCCAACATGGGACCACTGAAGCATGATTGTGGGATGAAGCTGGGTTAGGCCTTCCTATGGCAAGAAGAAACTTATTTCAGCAGTTGACAAAATCAGCATCTTCACATTCCTCAGTAAAGCAAAGCAGGGAACAGGTTGATTAGGATAGTCCTCAAGATGTTCCTCGTATACTTGTTTTGCCATGTGACTATGACATTAAACTGACTTGCCCATACTGAGAGACTTCATTTACAGATGGACAGAAAAGATGAACATAAAGCATACATGATAGAAGAAGGGAACTAAATACAACCTTCCCTGAAAAGGACAGTATCTGGGAAAAAGGAAATTGTGATCCATGTTACTGAGAACTTGTGAAGTACACAGACCTATATGGATGTATTTTCATTGTCAGAGAAGAAGAAAAATTGGGAAGTGTATAATGAGATGGGGCATACAGCCACAAAGAGTTATAGGCTATCATTAATTATGGAGGTACGAATCTTAAAGCCATGTGACCTGGGAGAATAAACCCATGTATACCTATTGCCTTTGCAGACCCTGTTCTTCATTGTGAAATGCTATTTTCCTTAGCAGAATTGAAAACACACAATCAAACTCATTAGAATGAGTGATGCAGGTTGTGTAAAGGGTAATGGTTTTTGAAAAGCTGCTCTTATTTTTAAGATATATTCCAGAAGGATTTCTTAACAACATTTCTAACGGGAACTCCACCATCACAATTAAGCCCCATCTTCTCATTACTTGAGATGGTCATCTGCCTAGAAATTCATCTTCTGCCATTCTAGACAGCCTTATCACTGTTGAAATTAAAATATTAAATATAGCTTGCAATCTACTTACTTGCATTTTCATACAGGTATGAGTAACAACTCTCAGTACCACGCCATCAATTTTTGCTATCCAAATTGGAAAAGGGGTTCTTAAAAAGCACTCAGTATTGGTTTACCACCATTTTTACAGACACCATTGGTAGTCCAACCTGCTTCGTGCTATGAGCAAGGAAGGAGGTAGTCCAGAGTCGCAGATTCAGAGGGCTGGCATTTCAAACAGGGGCTTTGGGGGACCACTGGCCCTCACCAAGTGCACGTAGGGGGAGGTGGCAGCTTTTACATTAGCCAGACCTGCATGACAGCTAAAAAGGGCTTCAGCTGTGGCATCAATCAGTAGCAGTAAGCAAATACCAAGTGCCTTTGAGAGTCCCCAACAGAAATACAACTCCTGTAGCATACTAATATTAAATACTGAAGAAAGGGTTTCATACCTTAAATTCCTCCAAGATCTTGTAATTTTTCCCATGATATTCACAAAAGTTTTTCACTTCTTTGCATTCTGGACAGCATCCATTGTGTTCCACTTTCGTACACTTTGGGTGGATTTTAGGGCATTCTGGTTGATCGCAAACAGGTCCATCCTCAGTACAGACACAGGGACAGTTGGAATGTCCCGGGAAAAAACGTTCTCCCAGTTTGTACACAAAGCCACTGTCATCCACACAGCCCTTCCCTCGGTAGTCATCAAAGATCAGATTGTCATTACTGGAGGTCTGGTCCCCTTCATCGGCAGGGTAGTCTTCATGATTGATGGCAGCTGGAGTGACCAACGCAGGGATTACAAAGAGAAGTATCCAGGCTTCATGGATATGAAGAGCCATCCCCCTCCTCAGCTTCTCCATGGGATCTCAATGCCAGATAGAAACAGCTGCTTCCATAGGGAGACCAGTGTTGTGGTCTGAAAACAAGTATTTTTAAGTGAGAACAAACTCAAAATTCAAAGGAATACTGACTTTAAACGGTGATACTTTCAACCAGCACCCAAGAATAAATCAGTGCTTTCAAACTGTACAGATGATCACCACTATTTCATTTGAATTAAGCCTCTTCTCAATTACTGCTAAAGAGAATAAAGCACGTGAAAGACATAAATTAGACACATGTGCCTGTAAGCATATGTCCACAAAATATCTCTTTAGAAATGTCGGCTCACCGTATCATCTGATTTTTACTTTTCTCATTTGTGCAGTTGCATTTTCTGGTGCACCCGAAGTTAAACTAGCTGCCTGAAATCTCACGGTGATGGGCAGCTCAGAGGGACTTGAACCCAAGTTTAAGCATGGTCTTAACCTCCTGCTGTAGCCACTGTCCCTCTACGCTACGTACGGTGCACAGCACACTTCATTAAACTGAGGTGGAAAACCTGAGCTGAAAAATGAGATAAGCATACCCTGTGGGTACGTCTGCAGCCAATATGAAAAAAAGTGCTAGGTTATACTCGGTCTGTGAGAAGTGGAATAGCAGAGAATTTTTAAATGGCATTTCTGAAGAGGAAGAGGGACTACCTGGGCTACCAACACAGCCCAGCCTGCAGCAGGTCCGTATAATCCTGACAGAAGCAAAGATGTAATTCACCTTCTCCATTATTCAGCATTTCTGTAATTCCCAGAGAGAAATGCAGAGAGCAGGATGCTAAATGCTTGTGTAATGCATGGAGCTGCCAAAATTTGTTTGCCTGATTAAGCCGGAGCCTTTCTAAAACTTTGGGAGCGATGCAGCATGGCCCAGCCTTTGGAGAGCTCTGCTGAAGCGGCCGAGATGAGGACTGACCCAGAGAGGGAGAGGAGGTTTGCACTGCCCCCAGGGAGAGTCAGCTCCAGACGAAGGCTCCGTGTGCGTCTCTTGGGTGCACTACAGGCTGCCCACAGTGCCACATCGCTGCCACCGACACGCGGTCCTGCCTGCACACCAGCCAGCGCAACCCCAGCAGGAAAACCATTTCTGACCTCTCATAAGAGAACTGGGCAAAGTATTAAAGGAAACTTTCAAATGAGATGAAATATTAGCATTACACGGATTGAGAACGATGGAGGTAGTTGCTGGCACAAACCAAAAATGGGCTGTTTGGATGTGCGTGTCATTCCTTCTCTTCCTCCATTCCCATAGTGTGCACACACAGACACACACGGTATATACAAACACACATTAACCTACACATGCAAACACGTACTCTCCCCCCTCTCCCCTCTGGGAGATATCTTTTTATGTATGGGGATTTTTGGTGGACTGCAGACGTTCAGCAATTAATTCTCTCTAATTAATTGAAGGAAAAAATTCCTTAATTGAAGGAAAAAAGCAGCAGCAGGAGGAGGAAGCTTTAATCCTAGAGAAGCAGCTAAGAGATATTGTTGACAAAGCAGTTTTTCCAAAGCCACAACAGAGGGAGACACCGGATATTACACAAGCTTTATCAAATTCAAAAGATATCTCCTTAATTGAAGTACTAGCTATGTTTCCATCACAAGGACTATGCACTGTGTCACTACTATCAGCAACACCTATTGTAACATGTTGTTCGGAAATCAGGTGATTCATGCAGATAGGGCTGCTTTACGGATCTACAGAGCAGAGAATCTTGCCCACCTAAATGCTACAGGTAGGCTGCAATACTGCAGATTGGTGAGCATTTTGAGAAAAATAAAAAAAGGCAGAAGCAAATGAAGTAAGTCACGTCTGAGGAAATGTGAAACAATCGAGAGATTTTGTTGAAGTTTGATGAGAAAGCTCTCCAAATTAAAAAAAAAAAAAAAAGTTCTCTGAAGATCATAAATAAAACCACTGTATTTTGCTACAGTCTGTATTCACCGAGCTGTCCCACAGCAACTCCCGAGCACTCGGCTCAGCAGCGATCCTGGAAATCAGACAGACTGCAGACGTCTTGCACGGACAGATTTCAACAAGTAAACAAATGCGACCCAGCTTAGAATTAGTTTACAGCTGAACTTTCTCATCATTTCTCATCATGAGAGAGGGCAGGATTGTAGGTATGTCTCAGAGTAAAACATTCCCATCCACCTTCCATCCACCTTCCCTCACCCCAAGTGAATAATTTACACTTACCTAATCAGGCTGGATCTGAAAGCTGAAAGGGGTCACAGGCCAACATGGACTAAAAGGTTAGAAACAGATTAGTGAAAGCAGTTCCTCCTAATCACATTTTCAGTGTTGACTCACGGACAATCCCTTTTCCTCCACCTCCCATCGCAAAACACGGGAAAGCGGCAGCCCAGCAACCACAACATGAGAATTAAGCTTTAACCCAGTGTTCAGGATTCAAAGCCAGCAGCGGCGAGGCGGTCCAGAGGCTGGGATGCCGCGGAGAACCCCCGATGCCAGCAGCACAGTCATCGCGGCGAACTTGGGCTGGATTTCCTCAGGTCTTGGGGCGGGGGG
>JMFS01050584.1:0-13741 GCA_000699545.1 Podiceps cristatus
CCCGTCGGTTCTCACCACGCTGTCACTTGATCCGTGAAAAGCCCCACTAAAGGGGCAGCAGGGTCTGGCGAGGGGCGGGACGGGGGGCTGAGAAACGCCCTGGCAGCAGGGCAAAGCAGGGAGCTCAGTGCCAGGGTGCAGGACAGGGTGAAGGCCTCCCTTAGCACCCGCCCCGGGCACCCGCTGCAGGGGACGTGAGGGCACCCCTGCCTGACCATCCCTGCCCGACCGGGGCTGCCGGGGTGGCTGGGGTTCTCATGAGGGTGGGCGCATCTCCGGCTTCGCCAGCAGTGGTGTTGTGTAGGCACAAACCTCCCCACACGCTGTAGGAAGTGTGAGGTGTTAACTGGCAACTGCCAGCTCTCCGGGGTAATTTCTTTGGCCAGTGCAAAACAGAGAGAGCGTCTTTTGCCCTTACAAACTTGACCAGCAGTGAGAGAAGGCCATGCTGAACTTGCTTCCTTCAGTTGAGGAATGACGGTCCTGTTTGGAGGGGGAGGTGGGCTAATGAAAGAGGGGCTTTGGAAGGCTCTGCGAGGCTTTAATTTGCAGCAATTTTTGTCTTGTGTATAAATAGAAGATAAAGTAAATTGTGGAAAACTTCAGAATGCATTTTAAATTTTATTCATTTTCTCTTCCTTTGAGCCGCGGACACTTGAATTCATTACGATCGAGATGGTTTGCTTTATGAATAAGAACATCAACTACCCTATTGTGTCCTGTCACAGTATCCTGATATTTCTACATTCTCTCTAAGGTCCACTTTCAGACTTGGAGGAATGTGATCTGGGAATTAGGTTTTTGGACCATTCTGTTTCCATTTTGCAAATGCAAAGATGCTACAGTGAAACACAGTGGTTTCTGTTTCTTCCTCTCCGTAGGCATGTTTAACTCCCATTGACACTGATGTGAGTTATGCACATGTCTAAAGAGGAGAAGGGAGTCTTAGATCTTTTTCTCATCGTTTACATGAGATCAAAGAAAATCAAATAGAGTTAATGAAGGGCCAGATGGTGCTTTATTTGTACTCTGGAAGACAGTACAAGAGAATGGGAAGGAATATCTGTAGTTTAACCTGGCAAAGACGAGGAAAACTTACTATCTCATTTTATGGGCACCGAAGCAAGTATGCCATATCTTCAGAAGTGGGAAAGTTTTGCTTGTTTTCTCTCCCTCAGTAGATTTTGGATGCAGGACTAGGGTTGCTTTCGGAAGGTGTTGATTGAAGGGATTCCAGACTCTGAAATCATTCATGTTTTCTCTTTTTTGGAAACATAAATTTTGCTGGACCCAAGCAATTCTTTAATTTTTGCTTTTAAACTGTAGGACACGGGCACTCCTCTAATCCGTGGAAAATGTGTAATCTAAGCTGCTATGAGGAGGAAGGGCTGTAGAGGCAGGAGAGCCTTTGATTTGGATCCTCACTGTGAGCAAGACTTTGGCAGGAGAGGCACAGGATACAGTAAGCTTTACCAACTGTGCATGCCGAGCGACTCATATCCCAGAGGACGCAGACAGGGTTGGGACCGTCCTGTGCTGTCCCTCAGTGCCAGCTCTGAGCCCTTTCTCCCCATCTGCCGGGCTGTCAGCTCCAGCTGCCCCCAGGATCTTCAGAGAGGAGCCTTGAGCTCCTGTGGCCTTGAGCATAGCTAATGACAAGTTACTTTTTCCCTCACGGCTGGTAGGATTATGCAAAAAGAGATGAAAAAGTTGTTTCTCTGTAGGCCTTACACCCATCCTGCCAGGCTCTTTCTGATATAGCCTACCCAAAAACGTCCTGCTTGGGAAATGGTAGGGGGAAATGGAGACGTTTTTGGGGGAGGATTACGCGCCCCCATGCTGATATTGCAGGGACGAGTCTGTGGGGGCAGCAGAGGCCCTCTTATTACTTGTCCTGTGGGCACCCCATCATTGTTTTAGGGCACCACTCGCTTATTCGAGGACAACTTTGCACCAGACCACAGATTTCCCAATAGCTTGATGTCATGTGTTGGCCTTGCATGATATTGTAATGCCAGTTGTCAAAAAAAGTCACTTTAGTGGTGTTCCCCAAGGCTCCTTTTGTTGACAAAGCAGCTCTCTGGATTTGGAAGGCTTTGCAGTTGAGCTGAAGGCCTAGAGGCTTTCCTGTTTTAAAAGCAATGGGAAGAGATGCAACTAACATCTGTACATTTGTTTAAGGGTGCCAGAAATTGTTTATGATTTCTTTTCACAAAATTGTATCAAGAGTACTTTAATAGCAGTATAGCCCCATCTACTCTTTGCCCCCTGGTACAAACCTAACATTACAGCTCCAGCTGACATTATTTCCACCTGCTTTAAATGTGTTCATGTGCCTCTAATCCTGTGTGCAGCTTCACATTTGTACCCATTTCCTGTATTTTATAGGCACATGTGGTATGTCGAGGTTTGGAAATGTAAGCCCTCACTTTGTGCTGCTTGTTTTTTAACATTCGTTTTCCCTGGCTGTACTCCTGGTTATAAAAAAAAAAAAAAAAAAAAAAACAGAAAAAAAAACAATTCTTTTTTTTTTCCTGGTGAGGTTTAAGAAAAACTTTGAGAACTTCCTTGCTCTTTAATATATCTAGCACTTTTATTGAGTGAGTGTGCAGTAATTTGGTGGGTTTACTAAGTAACTTGACAGTTAATGGGATACATCTGCAATAGATTCCAAAATAACTGTCTGCTTAGAAATATGGAAAAGACTAGCATTCTCACTCCTTTCTATTCTTTTGAGAAATTCCTATCAGCTTCAGCTCCATGGATGTCGAGATTCCATTAAAGACATATATATGCCAAGAGCTGCTACCAGCTATAATAAAACTCATTAGAGCTGACCCTTCCAAAACTACTATTATATTAGAAAAATATTATGGATTTTAATCTAAAGGATCTAAAGAGCTACATTAAAAACACACAAAACCATACATACACCTGGAGCTACACGGTGGCTTTACGAGGCTTGAGACCATAAAAGAAACCTCAGCCACGGAGGAAAGAGTCCAGACTTCACTTTCCGCAGACAAATTGGCTGCTTTGCATCAGTGACCCATACTCGTGTGCTTACTCACTCCTATGAAAAGGAGAAGAATAGCAACATCAATAATCCTTCAGCTGGTGCACCATGACCCAGAAGGGTTGGGAACCCTTTGGTGTTAGAGGATGGAGACTCTGGGGACAGAAAGCTCTAAGAGGAAAACCCAAACCAGCGATCTCATATTCCGGAGAAAATTTCTGCATTTCCTAAACTGATTTCTTCATGGCATAACAGCCAAGAGCTACTCCACCCTTTACATTAAGGTTGATTTTTAGGGCTAACCCCCACTAGAGGGAAGCCCACGGTAGTGCGAATGCATAGGAATAAGCGGCATGGGGGAGGGAAAAAACCGTTCATGGTAGGGATGCAGAGCCCGAGTGGATGTATCTAGTGTCTTGCAGTTCCTGAATTAAAAAAAAAAAAAAAAAAAGGAACAAGATAAAGGAAACAGAGCGGAGCTTTCCTGTGCCTAAGTAACTCACCATATGAGTCAGTGAGTTGATCTAATATCTTTACTGCAGCTTAATTAACTTTCATTTGCCAAATTTTAGATGGCTTTGGATAGGTATTTCATGGTAATGAAGACAAATGTTTTTGGTAAACAGTTGATATGTCACAATGCCCTCTGTGACACCGATGTGCCTAGCCTTGCAACGCATGGGTCACTTTTCACTTGTTGGGGTCAAAAAGTTAGTAGTGGGAAGACCTTCATCAGATTCCCTCTGCAATTTGTGAACAAATTCCCAGTATTGCCTTGCCAAATGTCGTTGAAAGCCCCGACATGCGTCTGTTTACTCATTAGAATGAACGGAAGGGTAGAAACATAGTGCTAATGTTTATGTTCCAATTAAGGAATTCATTTATGTTGTCTCACTTAAAAATATTCTCCTCAGAGAAAATATGAGCCCAAAGCTGATTTATCAGGTTTAAATTTAAGAAAACTATATTGTCAGAATAACCACACATTCCTTTTTGCACCACTTTTCAAATCTGTTTCCTATTACCATCTCTGCATCAGACAAATACAACCAAGTTATTTACAGGCTGTGAAAGATACTAAATCTTTTCAGAGTAATATTGCATTGGATCACAAATTCTCACTTTTAATAATAATTGACGACAAACTCAAGCGAAGAATATTCACAATTAGTAACAACAACACATAGTGCTCTCCCAGTGCCTTGTATCTTCAAGACCCTATGCAGACATAAGCTGCTGAAGACTTATTAACATTTACTTTGGAAGGATGTTAAATATTGTTATCTCCGTTTTACAGATGGTGAAAGAGGCTCAGTAGGATTATGACTTGCCTAAAAGCCTCAGAACAGTTTAATTGCAGAAGCAAGACCAGAACTAGCAAGCTCTTGGCTCCTACTTGTGTGAGAGAGTGAAACACATTTTTAAAAGCATCCTGTGACTTAGGAATCCCAGTTCTAGTGCACATCAGGGCTTGAACGGCGCTGGGGCAGTGCAGCTCCGCAGGGGCAATTTGGGCTCCCAGCTCCCATTAACTTTGAGTGATTTTGGAGCTCTTGAAAACTCCTTCCAGTCCTTTGAGGGAAATGCACAACACCTGTGGTTCACAGGAGCGGCACAGGGAGGGGTAGAGCAAAGGCTGGGAGCGACAGCCAGCTCCACATGCAGCTCAGCGGCGATACAGAAGCTGGAGGGCTGAGCGCCGAGCAGGTCTTCCAGGGCTGAGGAGCTGGGGGAGCCCATGGTGCTGCCAGCTCTTCTCACTGACATGATTTTCTCAGGAGTGGAGCCAGGAAAGATCTGAAGGCAGAACTCCAACCCTCTTCTAAATTTCAGCTCTGCCTTCAGGAGGAAGCCCTCCTTGCCTGGCCCCTTGCACCTTGCCCTCCACCTCCAGAAGAAGGCAGCAGCTCAGGTGGATGCACATCCCCGGGCTCTCTGCATCCCTCTTCCCAGGCAGCCCCCGCTGCCAGGCTGGGAACGGGGGAACTGGGAGCAGGAGGGTGGACAGATGGTGTGGAAATCCCTGCAGAAGGAGATGTATTTGCATGTCTGCATGTGCATGATGGGAGTGCAAGAGTGAGGAACCAGTGTGCAGCCAGGGAAGCAGCCCCTTGGGGCTGGGAGTGCAAAGTGAGATGGGGCTGAGCAGCGGGGGCATGTGGGGGGCAGATCTGGGATGGGTGGAAAGGGTCAGGCAGCAGCATCAGTGTCTGTTCGACAGCGGGGTGCACTGGTGCAAGGCATGTGGGTCCTCAAATGAAGCAAAGGCCTGGAAGAGCCATCAACACTCCAACACCCAAAGAGCAGTGGCAGCTCTCGCCCACCGGCATGCAGCCTTGCACCGCTGTGCCCACCACAGCCTTTGGAGATGAGGGGGGAAAGGGGTTCAAGCTCAAAGGAGGGATCAAAGACAACCCACATACTTGTAGGTGTCTGGTGGTGCCTGTGTCTCACTGTTGCCCAAATCGTTGTTTTTACTTTGGCAATACCAGTGTGTAACTAACTGGGAGCCTGGAATAAGAGTGGTTAGAGCCAAGGAGGCAAATTGCCTCATCAGCAGGAGAGAGACTGGATATTGCACAGAGTAGGACCAACTTCCACAGAATATTGGTGAAAGAAAACCTTGGATGAGGGAGAGGATGCTGAGGCATGTGAAGAGAGTTAGGGGAGAGGCAGCTCTGGAGAAGGCAAGGCATCCCTCCAGCCTCAGCAGGGATGCAGCCCTCCTTCGAGGACCAGATGCCAAACCCTGATTTTCATGTCAAGGTTTTAAACTTGATTCCTTGGCTATGAGTTTTGGCCTTAGACAATGCTCAAAGGGATGCAGAAACCATCCGCAGTACGGCCATAAATATTTGTGTCCATGTTTAGAAATGCTCAGTGGCTTCATCACATTAAAATATTTTGGGGAGATGTATGGCTAACTGAATGCTTACTGCTAAGACGATCTCGAGATAATTCTGAATAATGAAGAAAGAGAAAGGCCTCCCTTATATGGGAAAAACTACCAGACCAGAGGACCAGCTTTCTAGGCCAAAATGTATTAAATTCAAGGGAAAACCAACTTTTAGATGGCCTTGTGCCTACACTTAGAAATTTAATTGAATTTGGAGTAGGCTTTATAGACCGAGGGTCTCACATCATGAGATTAATTATTCATTGCAGTGAGGACAAACACAAGGAGTGAACTGGCCAGTTGCCCCTACCTGTGATACAAAAAAAAAAAAAAAAAAAAAAAAAAAATCTAGTGGGGGTGGTCACGATAAATCAGTTAAAATCTCTGTATGGTAGAATATCACTCCAGGGACCAGGATGGGGAAAGGTCAAGGGACTCTATGAAAAAAGTTGCTTTTTAATGTTCTTTTTACTTGAACATGCTAATGTCCCAAAGGCCTGTTCTTTACATAATTCTGTTTGCACAAGATGAAGGGGGTACCAGAGCTTTGCCAGTTTCATGTAACTCATTGCAAAATCCTTGAAAATACTGTTTAAAAATATTTATGCAGCAAAAAAAAAGTTATTTCACACATTTCTAGTCAGCAGCCAGCTTTTAAAATAAACCAATCTGTCCTCAGAAATGAAAAGAAGAAGAAATAAAGATCCAAATTCGCAGTTGGTGTAAATTACCAGACTTCCACTGAAGTCCAATGCAGGGTTGCCAATCTAAACTAACAATGAATCCAGTCCAGAAACCATGAACGTCATTTTAAAAGTCTTTGAAATAGGGTTTGCAAAACTTTATGTGCCTGTAGAGTGCCTCGCAGAATGGCGAAGCATGGGGACAGCCTCCAGGTACCACGGGACAGACGGCAAATGGCAGTACTAGGACAGAAATTGTGCTTGGGAAACGTTGTGTCAGCTAACACATAATATTTAGACAGTACTGATAAACAGAATGTATCAATTGATAATTGCTTCTCCAGTAAAGCAACTGGCACAGTAACTAGAGATTTCTCATGCTAACATAGTTAACTATTTAACTAAGTATGGTAAAGCTAATAAAATATGTGTTTTTTTAATTCTTGACATAAATGAGCAAACAAACAAACTGTGGGCTCCCATGTCTCTCCAGCAGATCATGTATCTATCTTAACCATGGAAAGCTTCCTTCAGACAGGCTCTGTTTGGTGACATCTCCCTTGTCACCCTCTTGCTTGCAGAGCACTGTACTATTTTTAAAGGTACGTCCAAGAGCCAGAAGCTGGGAGCGTGTACCTTCTCGCTCCCTTTTGGATGTGAAAGGGCGATCTCAGCACCCCATGAGGGAGCATAAGCCAGTTACTGCTTACCCTAAGCCATTAAAAGTCTCTCTGGAATGGCCAGCTCATGACTGGAATATTTCTCATGAAAACAAATCGATTAAGCTTGTGGCAGTAGACAGATATTTTCTTATTTCTTCTGTGAGGGTCAAGATGACCTTCCTCTCTTACCCTCTGTCTTATGGTGCATCCTGTAAGTTTTCTTTCCCTCAGGTTTCTTTAGGTTGTGAAAAGAAGAGTGAAAACCCACCCTCAGGGCATGAAAGAGTGGATATTTGAAGACAGGCATGGCTTGTGTGCACCCACCTGGCAGCTACAGGGGTCTCGTCCAGCTCCTCTGCGGGCACATGGCAGTGATTGCTGCCACGGCAGAGCTGATGCCTTGGCCAAAACCCATGGCTGTGTTTGTTCAGCATACAACGTGATGGGATAACATTCCAGGCCTCTGGGTGCTACTATAATATTAGCGTTACTGTCCCATAACAATAACAGGAGTACACGTTTTATGAGAACTCTGCTCTCAGTGCTGGAAAAAGCAGCCACTATTGGAAAGGGAACACAAAGCTTTTTGACTGAAAATCTCCTGGTCAACATCAAGAGAGGCTCCTAAGACCAAGGGCCAGGTCCTTAGGTGACATAGCCTGGCATAGACCTACCTAGGTTGACTGTGTCACCCTGTCTCACGCCGGCTGGAGCCTGGGCTCCTGATGCATAAGGCTAAAACAAGAACTGTCTGTGCTGAATTTGCTTTTTATTTACTGCAGCGGTCTCCACCAGGCAGCCCAGAGAGGCTTGCAAAGTCTGAGGGCATGGGAAAATCAGTGTGCTTAGTTTTCCTGTGCCGAGCACCAGGCTCGGCTGGAAGCGCAGACCCTGAGGTTAGCCTTACATCACCAGAGGTGGGCACAGAAACCTACCCTCTGACTTCTGCTGGAGCTAAATTTAAAACCCTGATGGTTTAAAAAAGTTCTGTGGGGAAAAAGCAATGGATTTGAAAGAGAATGAGGGAAAAAAAAAACCCCAACAACACAACAAAACAGGGAGAAACAGCTACAGAGCTTTGACATGGCAAAAATAAAGAAAATGTGGCCTATTTGTGGGCAGCAGTTAAGCATACAACCTAGACAGGAACCAAAGGCTGCGTGCACTTGCTCACAGCGGGGAGATGTCTGCCTGCCCTTGGTGAGGAGGTTGCACTGGCCACGGCTGGCTGGCTGAGGGGAGAATGACTTTCTTAAGCCCGTGAACTCTTCAGGGCAGCAAAAAATTTGTTCTTACGTGTGTGTGAAGCACGTGGAAGAGCCAGGTCCTGTTCACTAACAGAGATCCCTAAGCGCCAGCGAGATGGCTGATTCTGAAGACCTGTCTCCAAAGGTCAAGGCCTAACATGGCCAGTTGTGCTGGTTGAAAGCGAGTGCTGTCCCGTTTCTGTAGTAAGAGGGCTGAGCGACACAAGCTTTGCTGCTGTGCATTATAGAAAAACATCCTCAGGGAAAGTTCTACATATTTGCTATGAAAAAAAGAAATAGCATCTCTTGTATCAGATGAACTCGGTTTATTAACTGGTCAAATGCTCTATATTACAGAAGTAAATGCTTTCCCTGTGGAAGAAGAATGCAAATGTTTGCATTAGTTATATGTCATCCAACTATCGGGCTACATAAGTGTGATATATTTAATGCATGCTTTAGAGTAATAGATTTCTTGCATACTGCTGCATGAGATCACCAATGAAAAAGAGATTTAATAGGTACACAGTATAAAATTCAGACCATTTGCCATCCTAATTTGCCATCATCATTTTATCTTAAGCTATAACTAATTGTCCTGTGGTTTAGATTTAGTATGGATTTGGTATGTGAAGATTGCTGATAATACACTGATGTTATTAGTTGTTGCTAAGAGATCAAGAAGTTTTCTCAGCTTTCCAGGCTTTGCTAATGTGTAGGTACAAAAACCTGTGAGGAGTATAGCCAGTACAGTTGACCCGAGCTGCCCAAAGGAAGTATTCCATACCATAGATGTCATGCCCAGTATATAAGTGGGGATCAGATGATGGACTGGTTGACTCTCTCTCTCTTTCTGTCTGGGGCTAAACCACAACTGTCCTTTTTGGTGCCTAACGTTGTGCACCAAAAAGGACAGTGGTAGTTTAACCCTAGCAAATAACTAAGCATCACACAGCAGGTCAGTCACTCCCTCCAGTGGGATGGGGGAGAGAATTGGAAGAGTAAAAGTGAGAAAACTCATGGGTTGAGATAAAGACAGTTTAACAGGTAAAGCAAAAGCCACGCATGCGAGTAAAGCAAAACAAGGAATTTGTTCACCACATCCCATCAGCAGGCAGGTGTCCAGCCATCTCCAGGAAAGCAGGGCTCCATCACGTGCAATCAGGGAAGACACGTGTTACTTGGGAAGACAAACGCCTCCAAACATCTCCCCTTCCTTCTTCCCCCAGCTTTACATGCTGAGCATGACATCACATGGCATGGAATATCCCTTTAGTCAGCTGGGGTCCCCTCCCAGCTTCTTGTGCACCCTCAGCCTACTCATTATCAACACTGTTTTCAGCACAAATCCAAAATGTAGCCCCATACTAGCTACTATGAAGAAAATTATCTCTACCCCAGCCAAAAGCAGCACACTAATAATTATAAGAAACGTCCGTGTCCCAACTACTCTTGAAGGAGTTTTTTAAGCAGATCTTCACATTTTAAAAAGCTGTCCTGATAGCCTGCTTCTTTCATAGCAGGGAAAAAAAAATAAAAAGAGAAAAGAACAGCTCTCCTGCCAAAATAAATCAATTAGCTCATGGATTAAATGTGTCTTCAGAAACCTGTAAAGATGGGGAGTAAAGTTCTCCGTTTTCTTGGAGTAAGTTTTAGAACATGAATTCTGTTTCTTGAAGTGCAGATATTATTTGTTTTTTGGCAGCAGTTCTTTCAAAAGTGTTGCTGGCACTTTTTGAATGTTGACTAGCAGATTCAGACTTTAACAGCATCTAGGAACTATAACATGTTATTTCCCATTTTTCACAAATGAAGAGTACCTATAATACTGAAGAAAATGGGACTAAAACTAAACATTTTTTTCTCTCTTTTTCTTTCACTGACCCATTATTTTTCTTTTACTGTCATTTCATACTTCTTAGGGCCAGATAACAGAAGAGAAATGACAAATAGGAAGCTAACCATGAAGAACATTCCCAGGAGGCTTTGCTTAAATAATGAAAACAAAGATGTAAGATTATATATATATATGTAAAGTATGGTAGAATACTTAATATTTTCTTGCTGCTTTTATTTTAGACTTATTTTAAATTATAAAATGCCTGGACAGTAAGATTTCCATTGAAAGCTTGTTTTCAGATTTGATTTAATTTCTCCTCTTTTTACCATTATTATTGTCAGATAGATGCAATACTTTTTCTTAGAACGTCTGTTACTATTAGTGTTATTTGCATGATTCTGTGTTTTATTATTGTGACAGAATTGCTCTAAGGCTCATCAGATTTCTTGTAATATTGAAGACAATTTTATTGTGTTACATTCGTTTCAGGATTCAAATGCTATTAATTTGGAAGGGGATTTCTATGCACCCATCCCATCCCCCTCATGAAATCAGTAGTCTTAAGCAGTTCCAGAATTTTTTTTCTGATAATTCTTTGCAGTCACTGGTCTGAATAACAAAAAGACTTTGATAAGATACAATGAGATGAATCTTGCAAAGCTAAAGGAATGAGTTCTGCAGATTTTGGTGGAGATATCACAAATGTCATAATGATTGAATGAATCTTCTAACAGGAACCAGCTGATTTTATAGACAAAAGTCCTGATCCTCACTTTGATAAATCTCTTCTTATTTGAATGCAGATTGCAGTATTAGACCCACATGGAACTTGGTTGGAGGCCAACAATAGGAAAGGGAATGGAATTTTTTCCCCCATCTGATGTGCTGAGAATGGAGACATTAGTTTGTGATTAGAAACCTGATGCTATTGTTGTGCAGATTTACTCTAGCTATAGGAATGAAAAAGGGCAAGTGAGGTAAAAACCCATTTCCTTTAATAAGAATTAATTTTCACCCATGCTCACATAACCCCTATGTGCTTGTTTACTCCAGTGACCTGTCATACATGAATGGCTGTAGGCCTACTTTTGCTCAAAGATGGTATCAATAGTAACACATCTGAAAGTGCACATTGTGCTCCTGTAAACTCCTCGGGAAGGCTGTGAATCTGGCTGAGATGCTGTCATCAAAATGTGCCTGTGTATGGCGGTGTGTGGTAGGTACGCCCGAAGTATCCCAGCTCTCTGCAGGAGGGGAATGCTCAGCTGGAAGATGGTGGGACTTCCACTCCTGCACCTCAAAAGGCCCCTCTCATCCACAGGGTGACTTTCTTCTGCCTTTAGCAGGATTCTGGATCAAGCTGGAAGAAGACAAAGTACAATTAACTGGTCTCCTGAGATTTAAGTGCCAAGTATTAAATATTGTGCAAGACAGCCCACAAGCATTCCTTGCCATATGGAGATCTCGGAGAAATAGCTCAACTCATGACATTTCTGAGGAAATGTGAGTTTTTCAGTTCTTTGTCTCCCTTTGCACTGAAAAAAAAAGGAACAAAACTCCCAACCAGGAAGGCAGTGCCAGCTATTCACCAAAATCATGTCAGGACCACTGAGCAGAAAAAGAAGAAGGAGGAGTGGGGAAGGAGGAGAGGGAAATCCAGGGTGGCTCTTCTGTGGCTGATCAATGCTTAGGCACCTGGAGGACCTGGAAAATTGGGAAGGCCATCTCCTCACTCTCCCCAGGCACCTACAGCTCCCATGGAACCAAAGCTAGGAGCAGATTGAACGCTGTATCTATTCCCAAAGTTTAGCTCTCCAAGTTAAATGAGGTCTTGATCTGTGTTGCGACAACTTCCATTGACAAAGAACAATTGGATACGTCCACTCCACGATCTTACAGGAACTGCGGTCATTACTCATGTTAGACCGTGAATCATATAGAAGTTATATACATGTGGAAATATCACCAGATATCTTTACTGACTATGATATCTTTACTGCCCCATGAAGACTGCAAATAGGCATTTTGGTAGTTTGACAAAGCCCATCAGCATGGTGGGACTCCATCCAAATCACCAGATTTGGACTTTAGAAAGCACTCATTAACAGGCAGCTAATTAATGGAAATCGGAAAAGCTACTGATGTTTAATAAGTCTTTTGTCTCTGGCTTCTATGGTGTCTTGTATTAGCAGAAGCATGATACATCAGATTCCGGCAGCAGTGCATTACACATATTTCTTACTAAATGGCTACTGTTGAACGGGAATCTATCTTTACCAAGGAAGATCATACCCGTGCTTCAAAGTCCATTACAGGGTTAGCATTTGCCACTGTGTTTTCAGATGTGTGCTGTAAAGAAATGTATGCTTTGGTACGTATGAGGTGGAGCAGCTAGAGTGAAGGCTGCCAAAGAAGTGGCATCCAAAAGAGAAGTCAGTTGGGACAAACTACTCTCTGGCTTATTGTCAACCAGCTGAGTAATCATTTGCATTCTAGTCATGTCCCTTCTCCCTCCCCACTCCCAAAGCTACGTTATAATCAAACTATTAAGAGCGTTTCATTGCCCCACTCGAAAGAATACGGATGCACTTGCATGAGAGGACAGGTTTAGCTTTCTATGGGTATTAAATGTGAATTCTGAGCTGTCCTCAAGGAAGGGCAGGTGCACAAATACACAGAGGCAAACACCCTGGGAAGCAGAAAGGAAAAATTCACATCATTTTTCCTTACTTCCCTACTACCTGAACTCTCAGGAAGTTGACAACAATTCAGCTCTTACAGTTTTAAGTATTTATTTCTGCTACTTATGTACAGTCTAAATTTTAGGTCATCCCTTTGACCATATTTATCTCCTGCAGAAGCTTTTGGAAGTGATATTATTGTTATCATTTAATTCTTCTGAAGAATGAATAAAGTTGGAATATGCAACAAAACTTCTGGATCAGGAATGTTAACAAATTATAGAGTTGTTGGCTGGTTACACTATTCATTTTTTTCAAGCTGCCTTCCTATAATTGCTCGACTCCATACATGTTTATATATGTTTTCATGCAAGATGAAAATGGCTTCTAACTTTCCATATATCAACACAAAGCCAGGAAGATTATTTTGCCCTCCATATGTGGTGTTGATCTCTCTTCCTCTTAAATTTTGGGTCTGCTGTAATATTTCAAGAGCTAAAACTTTTCCTCATATCACTGTTTAAGCTAAAGAATAGCTGTACTTCAAAAAAAAAATTATTATGGGCAGATAAAAGAGGGGGAAGGTGGCAGTTGTGAAGAGCAATAAAGGCCTGCTACAAAATCTTTGTACCAAAAGGTGATCTACGTTATCAAAAAAGCCCTGAGAACTCTGCTTTATGGTTTAATATATTTAACAAAATTTATATATATATATA
>KL267345.1:0-12900 GCA_000699545.1 Podiceps cristatus
AAACATTCTATGATTCTATGACTCTATGATTTAACCCCAGCCAGCAATTAAGCAGCATGTAGCCGCTTGCTCACTCCCCCAGTGGGATGATGGAGAGAATCGGAAGGATAAAAGTGAGAAAACACATGGGCTGAGATAAAGACAGATGAATAGGTAAAGCAAAAGCTGTGCATGCAAGCAAGGCAAAACAAAGAATTCATTCACAGCTTCCCATTATCAGGCAGGTGTTCAGCCATCTCCAGGAAAACAGGGCTCTATCATGCCTAATGGTTTCTTGAGAAGACAAAACATCATCAGTCCGAACGTCCCCCCTTACTTCTTCTTTCCTAGCTTTACAGAGAAACATAGAATTGTTTAGGTTGGAAGAGACCTTTAAGATCATCGGGTGTAGCCATTAACCTATCTCTGCCAAGTCCACCACTAAACCATGTCCCTAAGTGCCACATCTACGCATCTTTTAAATACCTCCAGGGATGGTGACTCCCTGTTCCAGTGCCTGACAACCCTTAGAGTGAAGAAAATGCTGAGCATGATGTCATATAGCATGGAATGACGAGATGCATCCCAGAGTCTTGAGGGAATTGGCTGAGATAGTTACCAAGCCACTCTCCATATTTGAAAAGTCTTGGCAGTCAGGTGAAGTCCCTGGGGATTGGAAAATGGGAAACATTGGACACATTTTTAAAAAAGCTAAGAAGAAGGACCCTGGCAACTACTGACCTGTCAGCCTCACCTCTGTGCCTTGGAAGGTCAGGGAACAGATCCTCCTAGAAGCTATGTTAAGGCACATGGAGGACAGGGAGGTGATTGGAGACACCCAGCACGGCTTCACCAACGGCAAGTCCTGCCTGACCAACCTAGTGGCCTTCTAAATCAGTGGACAAGGGAAGAGCTACTGATGTCATCTACCTGGAGTTCTGTAAGACCTTTGACACAGTCCCCCACAACATCCTGCTCTCTAAATTAGAGAGATATGGATTGGATGGGTGGACTGTTCAGTGGGTGAGGAATTGGCTGGATGGTCATGTCCAGAGGGTAGTGGTCAATGGCTCAGTCTCCTGATGGAGATCAGAGACGAGTGGTGACCCTCAGGGGTCCGTATTGGGACCTGTACTCTTTAACATCTTTATCAATGACATAGACACTGGGATCGAGTGCACCCTCAGCAAGTTTGTGGACGACACCAAGCTGAGTGATGTGCGGGACACACCTGATAGAATGCAATGCCATCCAGGGGGACCTGGACAGTCTCGAGATGTGGGCCTGGGTGAACCTCATGAGGTTCAACAAGGAAAAATGCACATGGGCTGAAGCAACCCCCGGTATCAATGGGGGATGAAGGGATTGAGGGCAGCCCTGCCGAGAAGGAGTTGAGGGTCCTGGTGGACAAGAAGCTGGACATGAGCCAGCAATGTGCGCTGGCAGCCCAGAAGGCCAACGGTACACTGGGCTGCATCAAGAGCAGCGTGGCCAGCAGGTCAAGGGAGGGGATTCTGCCCCTCTACTCTGCTCTGGTGAGACCTCACCTGGAATACTGCGGGGCCTCAGCACAGGAGAGACACGGAGCTGTTGGAGCGGGGCCAGAGGAGGGACACAGGGATGATCCGAGGGCTGGAGCAGCTCTGCTGTGAGGACAGGCTGAGAGAGTTGGGGCTGTTCAGCCTGGGGAAGAGAAGGCTGCGGGGACACCTTTCAGTATTTAAAAGGGGCCTATAAGAAAGACAAGGAGAAACTTTTTAGCAGTGTCTGTAGTGACAGGACAAAGGGGAACAGTTTTAAACTGAAAGAGGGGAGATAGAGACAAGATATAAGGAATAAATTATTTGCAATGCAGGTGGTGAAGCTCTGGCACGGGTTGCCCAGTGAAATGGTAGAAGCACCATCCCTGGAAACATTCAAGGCCAGGTTGGATGTGGCTCTGAGCAACCTGATCTAGTTGCAGATGTCCCTGCTCACGGCAGGGGGGTTGACTAGATGGGCTTTAGAGGTCCCTTCCAGCCTGGATTATTCTATGGCTCTATGAATACCCCTTTGGTCAGTCGGGTTCAGCTGTCCTAGATGTGTCCCCTCCCAAATTCTTGTGTAGCTCCTGCCTACTCACTGGTAGGGTGGTGTGAGAAGCTGAAGAAGCCTTTACTCTGTGTAAGCACTGCTCAACGGTAATGAAAACATCCCTGAATTATCAAGCACAAATCCAGAACATAGCCCCATAGTAACTACTGTGAAGAAAATTAACTCTATACCGTCAAAACCCAGCACAATAGATCACATGTACATATGATTAATTTTTATGGGAAGTCATGTCAGTATGTGTTTATTACCTTATTACATATATTTCCTAGGTAAGAAATAGTTCAAATATGCTGAACTTCAGGATATATGATTTGCTTATGAGCCCATGAATATTGTTTCAAACTGAAGATAAAACAGGGAAAGATGCAATGTTTATGTTGCATGTTAACCTTTATTATTATTTGTTCATGATATTATTTGTACATACTACTTCTAAGTATATTTCATCTAAGCCTCCAGAACACTTGGAAAGATGTTTCCCATCATTAGTTTGCAAATCCAAAGAATGAAAGTGACCAACACTTTATATTCTGGAGATTTACAAAATTATTTTGGAAATATAGTGCCTTCTTTAGTTTTTGGGTAGGCAATGGTAGAAATAAGACACTTGAGTAATTTGTTTCCTGTGAAAGTTCTTACAGAACTGAGGTACATTATAAATTAAACCCAAAGATTCATGGGCCAGAAAATTGCTTACCTGGAGATTTTAGAAGATGGAAAAGTAGTTCTCACCAGTTTCTACAGAGCGAGAAAGGTGAGACATACCTTAGGAGAGGCTGAAGTGATGTGCAGGAGAGGCCTGTGTGATGGAAACATAATGAGCTCCATGAGACCAGATGCTGGGGTAAGAACAGAGGGGTAGGCAAGAGCTACTGTCCTGCAGCCCTCACTCATGGTAACAGAGGAGTGCAGAACTGGAGGCAACCTTGACTTCTTGCAGCAAAGATTGGGGGCTGTGGTAGAGGAGCAACCCCATGTACTGGGAAACCAGTGTGAGCTTCATCCAAGGCAAGTCACAATTGAGGAAGTCTCCAGTCTTCGTGGAAGTTGACAGGATTATCCTCTGGTGTGGTGAGATGATTTCTGTCACATGAATGTGAAGATAGTGGTTCAGCAAGGGTTTGGCTTCCGCTGGCCATTGCAGGAGACTGGGTACATGGCTAGCTAAACCTTTAGTGAGAGCCAATACAGCTGTTCTTGTATTTATGTTACTAAGCACATCTCTTTATGCATAATCAATATTAAATGTACTGAGTACACTTATAAGTATGTTCATTAAGACATACATAGACAAATCTTCAAGATATATAAATTGGTCCAGCTCCATCCAGTCCATGAATTTACACCCGATTAAGATCTACTCAGAGTATTCAGTTCTCAATGTTGAAAACAGTGCAACACAGATGCACAGTTCTACAAAATATGAATCTGAAAGTTAATTTTTTGAAGTGTCTGTTTTTATAATTTACCAGTCTTAAACATGAAATATCTGATTGAAGTCATCAGATTTCATGAGAGCAGAGCATGAAACATTTGAGCAGAATTCAAGAATAAAATTATTAATTTAAAATAACAAATTAAATTTCCGTTACATACTGTGAGAAAAACCATGTGATGTGTTTCCAATGAAATATGGATATAGATGAAGTTCAGATGTAAGCATATTTTGTTATGAATGTGAGACTTGGCCCATATTTCTTAAGGTTTGTGAATAGGATTCCAGCTGAGTTGATATAAGCCAGTCTGTGGTTCAAATGAGAAAACAGGTAGAAATTCACCTTGAAAATTTTTGTCCTGTTAATTCACTGCCCAGAATTGAAGTCCTGAGAGATAAGATTATGTAAACCAGGTGTAAGGACAACTTTGATTAGAAATTAGCCCAACCTGACAATTTGCATCAAAACTCTCCTGTATGAGAGTGACTGAGCTGTGCACATGTTGAAATCTTCATTTAAAATAACACACACTTTTCTTTTGATTTGGGGCAGTTACATTTGGAAGGGAGCCTTCTGGAAATTTAAACATAATCAGTTTCATGCATGGTTTCATGAGATTAGGAAAAAAAAAAAAAAGTATGTTTCTTATGAGAACAGCTAATTTTATGAGAATTCTACAGATTTGGGTTCAAAAATCTCAAAGAGTATGTAAGGCTTTGGCATGTTTAAACATCCAAATTGAATATCTGACTTCCTGAAATGACTGCTGTGCACCACTGTAGTAAACGAATCAGAACAGTTCCAAGAAACGAAGGTGGTGTTCTTGGAAATAAAAAATTATGACCAAATGCACATTTGTAAGGAGTTATTGCAGAAAAGACAGTGGAGTGAAAGGTGTGAGGTAGAGGGGCCTCTATAGGCAGCTGTCCACTCAAGCTGGAGCAAACATTAATGAGGCAAAACCCCCTAATCTTTTCTGGAGGTACTACACAAAGTTATGACTGGCATGTCTCTTCCTTTCAGTTCTTTTCTTAGGCCTTTATTATTCTGATACCCACAGACAAATAGTTTTCCTAAACATTGATGGCAGACCTCATATTCATTTAAGAGTTAACTACGTTTTATATGTGTAATGTTTTGTTTTCTGACAGATAAATTAGCTGGTATATTGCTTTAATTTAATTATTTGGATATAAGTAACAGGTTTGGAATGGACAGGTAGACCTCAAGTGTGTCCAGATGGTGCACATCATTCCAGATGGAGGAAGCAAGTAAGGGTTAACAAGCCCAGATGAACTCTTTTCCTTCAATTCTATTTATGTAAATGAACAACATTTTATTTTTTAAATTTCACCTTTATTAAAAAGAGAAAAATCAAGTTATAGGCATTAAAGTAGATTTGACTTCAAAACCAGGCTAAAACACTACTAAGAGTGTACTTCAACAATTTTAGAAGATTTAGTCTCCAGTATTCTAAAACCTTGTTCTATGTGATAGTTATTTAAAACAGACATTAGCTGAAACAGATGATGTTAGCTTTTTTTCTCTCTGCATGGAAGACATTTCTCCAGAATAAAAGATATGGAAACCCAGAGGAAACATATTTTCTTGGTTCATGTTTTCTACACTTGGCATACTAAACTGGGCTATTATGATTGTCGGACATACTTCCTTTGAAATAATAGATATGGAATAAAATATCCATAGTGGGAAAACATTTAAAGGTGACATCAAATGCAACCTGATTTATATACCTTTGAATTCCACACAAAATTGAATGATGCAGGCAATTCTATTGCTTTGCTGTATAAATGCACTATGTTTCAATGGTATCTATTTAGAAATGTGTAAATAAGTACTAAATAGAAAAAAATGTACAACTCTGGGTAAATAAAAATTAAAAAATGAAAAATAAAAGAATAAAGATCAATAAATAGATTAATTGGGAAAATAATGCTTCACGAGTATTTTAATTTCTATTTGAGATCAATCAGAAAAAGAAAAAAGGGCCCAGTGACATAAAGCCTGCAAACATGGTGAAAAGGACTGCAGTAACATATTTGTATTTCTTCAAGACTAAGTACTTTTTTATAGTTGTGTAGCATTGCCTTTGGCTCTATTTAAATTTAGTAGACAGCTATAACGGAGAGAAGCCCAGAACAGTTGGACACAGATAATATATTACATTATAACCAAGAGGATAAAATTATGAGCAGAAGAGAGGTCATTCCACTTGGAGACACACAAATAAGATATTTGGTGAGACTAATGCAAAACATGGATAGCCAGTAATTTCTAACACAGAGATGCCAAAAAGAAACAACAGCATGAATGGCTAGCTCTAAGGGTTAGCTGTCAATGGAATGTGGCAGCAAACAATGCCAACAATATTTTGGCCTAAGACATTAAAAAAAAAAAAAATCATGTCATAGTGCAGGGAGATGAAACTGCAACTTCATATAGCACCTATGTCGTATCTGCAATGTTCCACAACTTCCAGCATCTTACTACTAGAAACATATTAGCAAACTGGATGCAGTTCAGGGAAGGATCACAAAAATAATATTGGATTCATGAGGAAAGTTCAAAATAGCTAGATAAACCATAACTTTGTTAAAACACAGACAATTGAGACAGACGTTAACTGAAAAGTGTTCAAGGATGTTTTCTTCAATTATGTATGGCTATGAACAACAGGAAAGAAAAAATGAGGCTATTTGGATTAAAATTATTTCAAGAATAAGATGTAATTGGTGTATGGAAACCATATGGGGACAGTCTAGTACATGTAAAACAACAAAACAATTACTAAATATAGAAAATAAATCCATAATTATAGAAGGATTAAGTGGACATAAAAAACTTTTTTTTTACTTCTGACTTTATGACACTTGTCTCTGGAAAGGATATTTTAGCATTATTCCGGAAAGTAAGATGTCTCAGTTGTTGTTCCTTTTGTTTTAACCTAGGGCTAGCTACTTAAAACTGTTATTAGCTGTTCAGCAAGAGAGATCAGCTGTTCTTTTCTATATTTTCACATTAATGCTTATCTGGATGAGGGCTATGTTATGAGAATAGAGTAGGGATGAGGAGAACAAAATCAGTCCTCATGAGAACTGAGCTTGGCTGCTGTCCACAGTAAACATGTGGGGCAAACATATAAAGATGACCTAAAAGCAAACATATAAGGATAATCAAAAGAGGGAAATGTAGTTCAAGGTTTACATGACAAAAGATCTGTACCTTTATAATCTGTAGCACATACTATAGGCCTTTTTCTTCTAGGAATGGAGGGAATCAAAATCAGCCAGAATCATGCTTCAGGCAGGTCAGTGACTCTGCTGGCATTCTGGTCCATGATGACCCTTCTTCGTGCTGTTCTTGTAAAGAAGGTTCTCCAGTTGGTGTCTGACGTTGAGATTGATAAAATGAATTCTCAAGAAGTGTGAGGCGGGGCAAAATATATGATATCCAGTGTTACTCTTGGAATAATATGCATCTTTCCTATTTTACTTATTGCTTTCCTCTTGCTTTATGGGTATCTTCTGGCTTATACATTAATTATGATGTGGCTTGAGATAAACAGGGGGGTTGAGATAGTTGGAAAGTGTAGGATGTTTAAGATATTACTACAAAGGCACCTGATCCATTGTCTCAATGAAGTACCAGAAAAGATTAATTAACATTCATCTGTATCTGCTACAGCTGTTGTGTAAACACAAGTTATCATTAACATAAACCGACCGCATCTGAATTATGAGAGTGAATTTTAAGGAAGTTTATCAGACTTGTCTACTAGATATTTGCATGTAGATAGGTTTAATGTAAAAGTATCTAATTTTAGGCCAACTGAACTGAAGTGTTCTGATTTGCCTTTGTAACTGATTGTTAAATGCACACTTGTGCAGCTGTTTGTGAGGAATTCCTTATGGAATACAGGATATTTAACCCTTTTTTCCTTCCTCGCTCTCTCTTTTTTCTTCATGCATTTGGTTTCACACATGATACCTGAACTGAATAGCAGCTCTGTTCTATAATGCTTCTCAGACTACTGATCCCCTGATCATCCAAGCCAGGGACATTACATGGTTTTCTGCAGCTCCCTATGTCCCACAGCCTTGGTCTGTATGTCATGGCAGGGTGGATGTGACGCGCAATAGGGAGTTTGACTGTGGTTGCAGGCAGAACTGGACGTGGGACCTGGGAAACCACCCTGCATCCTTTCGTCTAAACAGGGTGATAAGGCGTGAAGTTTACTTGGAAGGACGGGGTATAGGCTCTCCCTCAGGCCTCTTTTTAATCCTTTTAAATGGCTTGATTGAGAGGAATGGTGAAGGCATGTTTTGGCTGATCTTTGCTTATTTGCAAGCCCCAGTATGTCATCTCTGCCATATTCAGACTCAAGTACAGCTGCAACTGGACTCAGTAGTCTGGTTCAGTATGGTTCTGAATTTGAAAGGACAGAGTTAGAAGATATTTTCCCCCTTGTGGTTTCTTCATGCAGTTGTTTCTAGAATAAAAATTAATTTTGTTTCAAAGGTAAACCTGAGACTGTAATTTGAAATCTTGTCTCAAATTGAAAGTAAACTATATACAAGTTCTTTTTGCACATCAACCTTGGTCTACTTATGTCATGTAAAAGTATCTGAAAATAGCTATTAATATTCTATGAAACAGAATGTTCATATTTTAAAACAATGAATCTGCTCATTCTAAAGCATTAGATTATTTTAGCTTGAATTTATCCCTTGTTTCGATAGTATGAATAGAAACTATGGATTTCTACTCCCACAGAAAGAGGTAGAATCAGTCTACATTTTTTATGACCCTCAGATTTGTGTCAGAAAACACAGGAAGGATCTGTGACTGTAAATCAAAAAGATTAGGACTCACATATGAATGAACTTTGATTTAGAAATGGGTTGCAAGGTCAAGTAGGATAAGGTTGTTTGTATTAATGCATTTTATCTTTTGTTGAATACTGAGGAGTTTTGAAGCAATATTTATAGAACGTATTGTTGGTATGTCTCAGTAGTGCAGTATATTTCCTCCTAAATTCCCAGGTCAAAACATTTTTCCAATCTCATACAGAAAAAAAAAAAAAGGTAACATTTAATATATGTAGCTTTGAAGCATAGATAGCTGAACTTTGTCTTCTTCAATTTTTCATTTGTAATTGTCTGATTTTAAGCTATCTGTGGAAATTCTCTGGCTCTAACTGTACTGCCATGGCCAGATAAAACAGGTGAGAGTAGTCCAAAGAGGAGATGTCACTTCTCAAAACATTATAATTATTCAACTGAAATGTTCTTCCAAGATTCCATATTTCAAAGTGTTGCTAATAAAAATTTAGTGACAGTGTTCAAAATGTACCAGTAAAACATACTAAAGGCATAACTTTAACTGCTTTCTGAGATGAAATTAATAGATGACAGGCTGTTGCTAAAAGACAATGCAAAGTGATTGGAGCCTCTTCTGTGCTATTAAGGCTTTTGGTGCAGCTATTACTTCAACAGCCAGTATTCTTGTTGCATGTGTCGCAACAATATACCACAAGTTGAATGTGTTTGGTAAGAGAATATGCAGTTTTTCTTTTGGTGTGCATCGGGCCCTGGTGGAGCACGGTCCCTTACGCTCAGTGGGCTGGAGTAAGAGAGTGCATGTGGAAGATCTCTATTACCAGCTGGTATGTGCATCACAGCATCTGTCGTACGGGGCGAGAGTTTGGATAGTTTCAGGGGAACTGATCTGTCCGTCAGTTCCATAATGAGACAATATAAGGGGTGTATACTTGCTCCCTGATATTCTTAGATGCCCCATTGTTGTCTCATTTCCCAGTTCTTGGTGGTGTGGTATTGATCATCTATCTTCTTACCTGATTAGCATGGAAGTGCAATCCTTCTCTGATTTCCTCGTGGTGGGACAAGGTTCAGCTTTGCCCTCCTTGTGACCCCAAGCCTTGGTTCACAGAGGCAATAAAAAGAAATGAATGGCATTTAGATATGAAGTAAACACCAAATTCTCAGTTAGCCCATATATTATGTGCTGGAAGTTATAGTCTCAGCTGAAGGTTCTGTTTGTATTGTTGAGGAACTTCCTAATGACTGCCAAAGTACTGATTCATCCTCTGACTCTGTAATGCAATATATCTACTCATTCTTTCCATGTCCTTTGGAGATACTAAATCATAAAGCATTCCAGTAACCAAATACCCAAAGTAGTAATGGCTGTTCTTTGTGCTGCTAGAGTTTGTAAGAGGTTAGGGTGAAAAGGAGACAGAGACTGTTGGAGACAAGGCCATATGTGCCAGGACCAAGTGGAGATGCTCCCTCACTCCTTGGACACAGGGGCCAGGTTGCCTGGCCTGCGGTGCAAGCTCCTCACCAGCAGTATGGATGCGATGGCAAGAAATGGTTCCAGTTGTTTTGAGAACCACGA
This sequence comes from Podiceps cristatus, assembly GCA_000699545.1. Classification (NCBI taxonomy): domain Eukaryota; kingdom Metazoa; phylum Chordata; class Aves; order Podicipediformes; family Podicipedidae; genus Podiceps; species Podiceps cristatus. The sequence goes on from KL267345.1 coordinate 9,948, forward strand.
AGCAGCCTTGTGGCTTCTCAGGGGCCCCGTGATTCCCGGCGTAGGTACAGCAAGTCCTCTGGCTGTAACAACAACTACGCTAGGAAACTGCACAAGGCAGACAGCCTGTGGTCTACTGTGGCTGCAGGTTTTGCTGCTAGGCACAACTGCCTCTGTAATGCACATGCCCGCCGGAACAAAATCTGGTTTGGATTGTAGCTGGCTTGTGTGTTTGAGGAAGTTTCTTCTTCAGCAGATGGTAATATTTTTTACCAAACATTGCAAAGAGCTAGACATTTACTGAAAGACACATGCTCACTGCATGGTAACCATGTGCATCCCTTGCTTGCATAGCACTGCCAAAACCTTCTGCTGGCCTGGTTTGCATTTGCATAACGAACTTAACTTTGGGTCTAGAATGCAACACAGAAAGGGGCTTGCACAGATTTCTCCCAGCACTTCCTAGTAAACTTGACATTGCACAGATTTAAAAGCCTGGATGCTCAAGTGTTAGCAGCAAACGCTGTAAAATCTTTCTTCAGATCTGCTCACTAACTAGCGTCAGCCAAAAGTTCTGATTCTGCAACTGGGATAAGTCACTGAGTTCAAGAAAGTGCAGAAAGCACTCTGGAATCTCAAACCTTATACTGTCATTGTACGAGTGTAGGGTTTTTGAATCCTTTCCAAGTTCTGATGTCAAGTGCAATGTTGATGTCAGACATGCACAAGGAAACAATGCTATCTGCATTCTGCATACCACATATATAATCAATATATAATGCATTGTGCACATCACAAACCTAGTCTGAGAATTCAATCCATAGCCAAACAGGAATTACAGGAAAAAAATAGCATGGGCTGTAAGGAGCTAAGAGATTTTAAAAAAATAAACACTGATGTAGAAAACTTCTTATGACAGAGGAAAAAAAGTGCTAAATAAAAGTCTATTTTGAATTCTGTAACAACACTGATAGGAAAAAAGAAGATAAACAAACCTCATCAACTAGGTCAAACTTTAAATTATTTTACACAAAAACCAAAGAAAATTTAAGAAATGGAGAAGAGAGCTGTCAGATGAAGAAAACAACAAGAAACATCGCTTCAGCAGATGGGTTCATATTTTCAGTTGAAATCTTCCTTCCCTTATACCTAGAAATGAGTGGAATATTTCTTTTGCAGAAAGATCTATACGGTATTTAGGTCAGGTTAATGATAACAATTGTGCTCCGTACGCTTTGTACTTCTTTTCCGGAAAAAATGTTAATACCATTTGTCAGCAATATGATGATGGATGAGGCTGAATCTTAAAACACAAAAATCAAAAGCTGGAGATGAAAAGCATTATATAAAAATGACGACCATGTAAATACTTATATACTAACGGCATAGCTGTTTGCACAGAACTTTGGCAGCCGCTTATTAAAGAAATGGACAGGAGTATCATTCCGTTCTGCTTTACGGTCCATGTGGTGTCCGAATTGAGTGTGTGGGGGAAGAAAAGCATTCCAGGGAGGAGTCAGTTATGGGGATGAAAGAAATATGTGCTGGGAATATCCACATGAGAGAAGCAAGGCTGGAGGCAGGGATTAATTGACACTGGTCAAGGTGAGGTTATCAGAGTCTTTTCCACAGATTTCTGCTCTGGACGTTCCCCTACTCTGTTGAATGTGTATGTGCTTGAGGCTGTTTCTGCCTTTTCCCTTGCAGACCAAATGATGTGTGCAATTTTACAAAAGAAAATGCAACATGAAGACGGATCCACTAAGCAATGCAGCTGTGGAGTTCTGTACATAAACGTCCTTGCTGAGTTTTAAGACAAGACTGACATCTCTGTATTCTTAGAAAGGTTTGATACTTAAGTTTAATAAGTTGATTAAGCTAAGCCATAAGTGTGTGCAGAGGAATGATGAAATGCTGCAGAAAGATACCCTATTAAAAATAAAAAAATATTGAAGCAGTGCATGAGCAAAGCATCCTGCTTGTGAGCAAAAAACCCACACAAGTGTGAGACTGTATTTGAAAAGGAGGGAAATAAGCCCCTCAGCCTTTGAAAAGAGTTATCCTTCATCAATGAGTGAGTCTGGTGCATGAGCCTCGGGGTGGGAATTCCTCACATGGAGACCAAGAACACCCAGATCCAGATGGAAATTTGGGACAGGGAGCAAAGGTAAGCTAGCCAATCCCAGCTGCCTTGGAGGGACAATTGGTTGCTCAAACAGTGTGGGCTTAAGACTGAATGCTGAATGAATAGCAAAAAATAATAATCATTCAGACATGTTTTACCTTACTTTTTAATAAAAAAAAATATTCTACTTTATTTGAAAGGATTTCCTTTATTTGAAGAAATAAGTAAACAAAACTCAGGCAAAATATTAAAATCTATTAGGGGAAACAAACTTTAACAATTCCACATGTTTTTTAAGATATTGCGAAAAGATGCTGAATCTGCTCAAATACATTTTTGTCTGTATTGTGCCATGCTCAACACTTCAGCTAATTCAGAGTATTCAGGCATTCTAATGATCTACTCACAGTCCCTGTGCCAGTACACCCCACTGAATATGGGGGTTATCCTTGGATTCACATGTCAAAGAAAAATAACTTTTAGAGCAGCATTATTCTGAACACTCAAATGATGACTGATAGTTTCCTTAATATTCTTAAGTGATTCCACACACTGACAGAGAGATTATTCATCTGAATTGTAAGTAGGTGAGACTGGCAATATACTTGTGGAGGGAGTTATGTGCTGAAAAGCACTAGAAGTAGCATTTCTCTGCATCTGAAAATCAGAGATTTGGGGCAAATGAAGGCAGTGAGAAACGCCGCATGAAGACAGCAGACCCTAGGGGGCAAACAACGTGGAGGAAGGAGGAGAGAACACACAGCTGAAAAGAGGAAGAAGGCTTTCAATCCTACTGCACACCTAGACCCTGTTCAAAAACTCCCCTACAACCTTTTGGAAAGATTCCTG